>JAJLZW010000080.1:0-105099 GCA_030572435.1 Candida labiduridarum
TGTCAGTGTCTTAATATGGGAATTGTTTCCGTGAGATCTAGTTTGGTATAGCAAAATTGCCCTTATTGTTCTACAAACCTTTGCGCTAATACCAACAACCACGATGAAATAAACATTCCGTATCCATCTTTTCACCTTTAAAGAGTACAATCAAAGTTAACCATTTTGATCTGTCTGTTTCTACATTACATCTCAACACACAACTACAATTTTCATGTTTTTCTAAGTTGGTGGTTTTTTTTTTTGCAATCATCTCCAGGGTACTTCAATTGTTGCCACTAATTACAGCGAAACAACTAACACCAACGGAGCAGAAAAAAAAAGGGACATATAAACTCTGGCCACTTACAACAACCAACAACCAACATCATCCATACTATAAACCGTAAACCATGTTCAGAGACAGGACGAATCTTTTCCTATCATATCGTCGAACAATCCCACGTGATTCATCCAACAACACTAGTCTACCTGTGAAACGAACCCGATTTCAAGATTTCCCTGAAGAAGAAGAAAATGAAGGATTGATAATATCTTCACGAAAGGACAATGATAGCAAAACCTCACAACAAAAGAGCATACCTTTAAAACCCATAATACCTAGTATTTTTGACATTGCTAAAGAACTAGATATATTATTAAATGTCATTGGTAAAGAAGTAGAAGAATTACAATCCAAATATAAAAAATTAATCATAGGTAGTGGTAGTAATAGTGGGAACAATAGGAAAGTTATTGAACAAGATATTGAAGAAATGAATTATCAAATCTTGAAAAAATTTGAAAAATGTTATGTATTAATTAAGAAATTCGATTATTTGTCTAAAAATTATCATAAATTGGAATTGAATTATACTAATCTGGATTTGGAAATTTTGGTGAATTATAAAAAAAATTATGCTAATAAAATACAAGAAAGTTCATTGAAATTTAGGAATTTACAAAACAATTATATGAAATTTCTTAAAGACGATGAGGATGAGTTCAACTATGAAGAGGAGTTACTATTGTCAGATTTACCACCAGATGAAAAGCCAGGTTTTCAAGATAATTCAAATACAGGACAACAACAACAACAACAACAACAGGTTCAAATACAACATGGAAATTCTCAATATCTACGTCAAAGAGAACGAGAGATTTCAAAAGTTGCCCATGGGATATTAGAAATCCTGACGATTTTCAAAGAGATGGAATCAATGGTTATTGAACAAGGTACAATGTTGGATAGAATTGATTATAATTTAACCAATACAGTACATGAATTGAAATCTGCCGATAAGGAATTAATTAAAGCTCATCATTATCAGAAAAGAACTACCAAATGTAAAATCATCTTCTTTTTATGTCTTTGTGTGTTTGCATTATTGATGGTTTTGATGTTACGTCCTGGTACTAAGAAAGTAATTGTTGAAAAACCAACAACTCCTGCTGCGCCTGATCTGAATCAGGATAGTCCAGAACGACCAAATATTGATAAACCGACAAATGAAGTTACGAATCCTGATGATTCAATTTGAAATCACTAAATAACATAAAATAATATAATATAATACAATCTTAAACTTATACATCAACTTAAAAATTTATATATCGAATATAGAATAACAATCACGATAATGATAATCATAATAATAAGAATAAAAAAAACACAGATGTAAGAAATTCAATCACTTGTAACCAAATCAAATCAAATCAAATCAAAATGAAATAAACTAACGCAAATACTCAACGGAAAAGACAATCATCACTTTTTTTTAGTTTTGTTTTTATCTAGTAATACTATAAGGACCACTAGTAGCACCTCCTCCTCTTCCCATCAATGCAGTGGCATTTTGATTTTTTGGAGCCATTGGATTGCTTTTGTATCTTGCAGCCACAGGCACAAACGCTGGGTTTACATTACGTTTCTGCTGTGCACGATTAAATTGGAAATCTGGATTACTATTCAAAACATTGTCAGAAACAGTTGGACCTCTTTGTTGTTGTTGTTGTAGTTGCTGTGGTGGTACTTGTTGTTGTTGTTGTTGTTGTTGTTGCTGTTGAAATTGATTTGTTGGTCGAGGTTGTCCTTGTCCTTGATGCGAATAATATGACGATCCTGCACCACTGAAACTAGACCCAGCATATCCTGGACCTGGTGCATATTGTTGTTGAGGTGGCATTGGTCTATATTGATGTTGATTGAGTTGTTGTTGTTGGTGCATTGGCGTGTATTGTTGGACATGGGAGAATTGATTATTCTGTGATTGTTGTTGTTGTTGTTGTTGTGGGTAATATCCTTGTCCACCATAAGCATTTCCATAGTATTGTGGATTTGGTGCACGTTGCGAGACACTTGTGAAATCAGAATCATTGTCGGAATCATTTATGCCACTTGTATTGGTTTGTCTATTGTTGTCCACCAATACCTCATCGTCATCAACATCGGAGTCATCATCCAACTCAGTAAATGGCTTGTGACCTTCAACTTCCGGATGGTGCTCAAATACACTAGAGTCATATTCAGTCTTGTTGTTGTTCACTTTTGGAGTACCAGTTGGATATGGGAGTGCACCTCCTGCTGCACTACCAGGAGCTCCAGGGCCACTTAATGATGAAGCCGATTGATTTGATTGATAACCATAACTGTTTATATCTCTTTGAGTGAAATCATTAGTAGTTTGTGGCTCGTTGAAATATGATGAAGAATTACTCGTCAATGAACCTCCTTGAGCCAATCTTTGTTTTGGTGGAAGAATTCTGGAGCCTGGTCGAACTGAATGGTACGCACCAGCACCAGCGCCAACAGCTGCACCGACACCGACACCGACACCGGCAACTGCACCAGCACTGGCACTAGTATTAGTACCAGTAGCAGAAGATGCAGTTCCTCCGGCACTACCATATGGACCGTTATTTCCAGCCGTTCTGGTGTATCCACCACTCATATTATAATTTGAAAAATTGCTATTATTATTGGTTGATGTAGTTCCTGTAGATTCTTTTGGCTTATATTCATACTCATCGTCAACTGAACTGTTAACTTTAAAAGTTGAGCTTTGGATATGATTGAACTTGTCATCCACGCGGCTATAATTAGTGAATCTTCCAAAATCTTCATTTTCAAAAGTGGAACCAGCATCGTCATCATTGATGACAGTTAAAGTAAGGATCAAGGCAAGTAATGAAACAATATTTGCTGCACCTGATCCAATCAATATCCAACCTGTCCATCCTAAATTTGGATAATAAGCCAATATGGTGATAACACAGGAAATGATTGTCAAAATCAAGGAAAGGACGTTGAGAACAACAGCAAACAATACTGCTCGACGGGAACCGAAATGGGTAATAAACACCAATACCAATAATAGGAAGTTGAAACCAAGAGCAATAGGGGTTATGATAAAGATCTTTGCCAAAGTATCCCTTGAAGATCCCAGCAATAACCAGTTTGTGGAAGTGTCATCAACTTCACTCAACAGTAAGGGGTAACCTGTGAAACAATCCAGATTATTATTCCAACAGTATCCAAATACACCATAGGTATGACTTACAGTATGACCCAAGTTGAATGATTTAACCACGGGCGAACTTATCGTTGCTAACAATAGGAAAACAAACGAAACCAATATCACAACAAATGAAACAGTATTAAAACTTAACCTGAATGCCATTTTTGTTTGTGTGTATGTGTGTTTGTATCTGATTTGAATATCTATATGTGACTAGTGAATGTATGAGTCTATGAAAACCAAGTATTGAAAAATGAAAAAAAAAACAGCCAATGAAATAGAAAAATAAGTTTAGTAATTAGTTGTGTCGGTGGGAAATTTGATGATTTCCTTTTTGCGATTGCTGTGGATATAGTTTATTGAAAATGGGTTGTAGTAAGATTTGAAACTTTTATGCAGAATAGACAGACACAGAGACAGCCTTGTGGTTCGAGTAACCAAAAAAAGAAGTGTCCTTGCTTAAAAAAAATTAATTTAAATAAGAACCTGCAAGTGAAACGCGCCTTGCGAAAATTGCCCTCTTTCAGTCGTTGTTTACTTCGTTTGGGATTCAAATTTTTTTTATTGCCTTTTTTTTTTAAAGGGGCAGCGAAAGGCTGAGTTTTTGTGTGGGAGTGGGAGTGGGAGTGGGAGTGGGAGTGGGAGTGTACGTGTATGCGTATATGCGTGTAGGTTTGTGATTGATTTTTTATCAAATAGGGGGGAACGAAATCAAATCAAATCAAATGATCTTTGTATAATGTGGTTTCTTCTATTATTTCCTTTTGATAAATTAATTGCTTAATGCAAAGTAGAATGTGACAATAGGAAATGAAAAGAAAATCCCAACCAATAGATCATTTAAAAGAAAATTCAAGCCTTTAAAAATATTTAAATATTTAAAGAAAAAATCTTGTGGGATTTGGCTGAATAAATTGCACCCATACGCCCATACAAACTATAAATCATAAAATATATTAAAAGAAAAAATTTCTGTGGATCAAAATTAATTAAATAATTAATTAACCATCATGCACTGCACCACACTTTGCAATAAATATATAAAAGAGGGAGATAAGGAATGGCATCAAGTTTCATAAGATTTCACGTGACACATTATTTTTAATTGTGAAATCCACGAAATTTGAAGGATAAGAAAAAAAACTAAACTAAACAAATCAAAACAAATCAGAACAATACAATCACGCTCTTGTACAGGAATAGTTAATTTTAAATTATGCATGCTTGGTTAGGTTGCTTCCCTCCTATTTTATCACTTCTCTCGAGTATATTTTCAGTTGTCAATTCTCGGGCGGGAAACAAAAAAAAAAAATTGTGAGCCAGTTCGCGTGCATGCGCGCTAGCGACGTACGGCGCTGGTTTTCCCCCTCGTTGGAGTACATGGCGATTCTAATTTTAACAATTTTTATTATACGGCTCCAAAATTGGCGCACGTTGCACTGCGTTACACGATACACAATGCCAGTTCGCGCTCTCTCTCTCTCTCACTTATCCCGTTATCTACTTAGCTTATCACACCAAAAAGACTAATAACATTAAACTTCACTTGAAAATACAAACTATAAACCCTTATTTGGATCCCTCATACCAAATGTCTGGCACTTCTAAAATATATCTTTCCATAGCTTCTCTAAACCTCGTTCGATATTGCTTTGGTGTGACAATCGTTGGATCTTTACCACGTTTGCTGCCACCAATCAAGTTGTTACCTTTGACCCAGTTCTCGACTTTCTTATCCCAAGTGAATGTTCGTAACCAATCGATTATACCAATGTATAACTTCTTACTTGAATCGTCAATGCCAATCACCAAACTGTAATCCATAACATCCATCGCTGATAAGAAACTCGTGTCATTAAATAAACAACCTCGTAACAATTTCTTCAGTTGTTGCCTAACAAACACCGGTGATTCATAAATGTACTCAATCATATTTTCATCCAACAAAACTTCATTTTCTTTTCCTGTTTGTTGAACATGTCTATTTCTCATTGATCCTTTCAAATCAAATATTCTCGTGGTTTTGTGATTATAAAACAAATTCTCCATAATCAAGAAATCCATCTTGAATGTCTTCCCCGTAGTGGAATTTCTGATTTGAACTTGATAAAATCCAAAAATCTTAGCAATGGCCGTGGTTAACGTATTAAACATTGATTGACTGATGTATTTGAAATAAAATGGAGCAATGGAAACAAAAGATTCCAATTCCAGCTTGGATAATTCCTTTAAGATATACCGATTATCCAAAGTTTTCAAAAAACTTGATCCACTTTTACCTCCACTTGATTGCCATTTAACACATCTACTCAAACTTTGTATGAAATTCTCATCATTACCACAAGCTTTTCTTAATGCTTCAAATTGTTCACTATAGAAAATTTTACACGACAAATTCGTGTTCCCGTCAATAAACTGATATTTCAAATGATTGGATTTATTCTTGGTTAGGATTTGTTCCAACGGATTAATGCTCGTACCTTCATTACGCATATTTTTCTTGAACTTCTTTTCTATTTTATCAAATTGAACCTTTTTCTTGCTATTATCATTTCCAAATCCAAAATCATTTCTCTTTGCTTGTTGTTCAACTTCACTTTCTTTAGTTTGGTCCTTGTTTTCTTTAGTGTCGTCGCTTTGATCCTGCTCATCAACCTGTTGTGCTTGAGCTTGTTGGGTTTGTTGTACCTCTTGCAGTTGTTGAGGTTGTTGTTGTTGCAGCTGCACCAGCTGTTGCGCATTGTCATTATGTGAACTATCACTCATTTCGTTTGTCTCAAAAGCACTATTGATCTTTTGTTTATAATCATTCGAGGAAAGACAGAATGCAACCAATGAACTTGGTTCATCTTCTCGAACAATGACCTCCGAATCAGCAAACGTGTGCTCATGGTTCTCTAAAGCATAAGCTAACGGATCCCATAAAGTTGCAGATCTATCAGCCCAGAAATTCGTTAACGATTTCAATAAAGACTGCTTTTCAGGAATATCCAATTGCTTGGAAACTTGATCTTGAATTTCCTTGGGTAATTCCTTTGGAGGTTCTTTAACAGATTCTTCTTTCTCAACAGGTCTCTTCTTGTCGTCTTCTACACCAACAACATCTTCAATCTTGTTATAAATCTCAACAATTGGTTTGCTATCAAAAATTGGTTGAGCTTTAATTTTAGATTTCCTCTTTAATTCTCTTTCTCTTTGTTTACTAAATTCCAACGAGATTTGATCATAGTACATCTTATCAAAGAAATTCGCCAAATGAATAACCTTGTTCTGAGATGGAATGACATTGGTAGTATTAGTTGACTTTAATGAAGTTTCCGATCCACGGTGAGCCAATTGCTTACCCGTTGCATCGTCTCCAACTTTTGCAGTTTTGTTCCACTTACTAATTCTCTCTGAAATATTCGAGTTTTGTTCATATAAAGTACTCTGAGCAAGCATTTTTGATTCAATATTAGGATCCGGCAAACGTTCCGTTACAGATCGTTGACGTGGTTTTCTGGGAACAAACTCAGGTGGTGGTTTAAGAAAATCTTCTTCATTTTCATGAACATCATGTATAACTTCATCGTTTTGATAGTTTC
Source organism: Candida labiduridarum (assembly GCA_030572435.1). Lineage (NCBI taxonomy): Eukaryota > Fungi > Ascomycota > Pichiomycetes > Serinales > Debaryomycetaceae > Candida > Candida labiduridarum. The sequence goes on from JAJLZW010000080.1 coordinate 7,082, forward strand.
CATGGACTGCTTCTTCATGTTCATTACTATCATGTTCCACTTGTTCATCGTTTTCATGATCATTGTGCGATACTTCTTCTCGACTACTATTTGAGTTTATGACCAGTAATTCATGACCACTAGTGTCCTCTGAACTAGATTCTTTATCAATTTTTGCCATATCAACCATCTCAACTTCCTTATCAGTATACTTATCCATCAAAAATTTACGCAAATGGAACTGAGTGATTCGAGTAACATCATTCTCAGTTGGTAAATATGTTTTCTCAAACTCATTAAATTCATTATCCCAATAAATACCCAATTTCTGTAAATCTCTCAAAATAACATTCAATGCAAGATAATTCGTTGGAATGATAGATTCGTAAATAGATTGCAATCTACTGTAAATATTATCCGAATGTTCTTTAAGCTTGCTTTTCAATTCTTCAATTTCCTTGGTACCAGCCTCTGCTTTATCAAACGTATCCAATTTAATTCTATTCAATCTCTTCAGAATCGAGTCAAAGAATTCTACTGCCTTGGATCTTATGGACTTATATGCATCCACTTTCAATCTAATATCAATACTGGAAATAAACTCCAACTTTTTCTTAGGAACCACTATTTCATAATTATCAATGGTAGAATATTCAAGACGGATAACCAAATTGTTGAATCCAAAACACTTAACATAGCTTTTGAAAAAATCATGTTTGCAGCCACCAACAACATTCTCTCCGTAGAAACTGAGTTCAAAAAATTTACCAATGGACAAATAGTAAGTTTCATCACTCATTGCAATAATTGGTGTTGTGTAATTACATTCTTTACACGCACTCCACATAACCCTCTGGTTCTTACCCTGTGTATTGCCTTGAATATCATATTTTTCCATGATTAAATCTATCTTGGCATTATCATGAACATAACTCTTGTAATGATCTAAAAAGGCCTCTCCACATTCGTTACAAACTTTAGAACTTTCATGGAATGCTTGGTCCAAGAACAAACCGAAACACTTGTCATTATCAGTATAGTAATCAATAACAACAATACCGGGACCAGTACAAGGAGTAGCATGTTTGATCGATACAGTTGAATGCAAAACGTGGATGCTTCTATGGAATATTGGATACAATTGGTACGACGTGTACCTCATACAATTAGACCAAATACGTGCTCGATGATGATATTCGTTGATCAATAATCTCAAATGACCCTCACTCGCATATTTAAGTATCCGTATTAATTCAGAATCTTTACCTGGCAAATCTTCAACCTTATAATTCGCCTTTAGTTCCACGAGCCAACTGTCTTCGACATCCTCAATACATTCTAATTCGTGAATTAGGTGGTGTGTTTGGAAAAACTGCCAGAATGAATAGTACGACGTAATGACATTTGCCAAGGGAGTCGGTAAGGTATATTCAACGGCTGGTGATAAACTTAGTTTTCTCTCATTGAACAATTTGACATACTCAATGACCTCAGTGCTATCCAAACTCAATTCACAAGTTTTAACGACTTCTTCATTCTTATCACCATCATCTTTCGATATTTCCTGTAACTTCTCTTCAATTTCAACAATCTTGTGGTTCTCATTGCCCTCAATGTAATTCAACAGCAAATTATCGAAAAAGCTTTTTTCAAACCTAGCATTCAAATAACCAGGCATTAGAGTTTCAGCAGCATATTTCACACTATTCAATAGTTCTTCATCGCCGCCACGCAAGGAAATTGTAAAACCCAGATGAATATCACAGCCAGTGAAAAAGACAAACGTTTTAATTGCATTCTGAAATTTAAACCTCTTGACCGAAAATTTCTCACAAGTACCCAATTTACCCTTTTTGAAAAACAAATCGTTGACTGATTGGAAAATATCAGCTTTCGTGTAACGCGATATACGTTCAATAACTTGCGGTTTCACATTTGAAATGACAGTTACACCAGCTTCTTCCAATAATTGTTCTGCCAAGCCACACACAGAATCTCCCACAACGATAATATCCGGTTCCAACGAAACCAATCGTGACACCAAATTGGTTATGTAGACGGACTGTTGCGCATTAATAATACGCAAGCTTATAAACTGTTCCTTTTGCTTCAAGTATTCTACTGGGAACATAAGCAATGCTATTCGCGGGTTCAAAATAGTAGATGCCATTTTCTTTGAATCAATGTTCTTTGTCATAAACAATCCATCAACAACTTCACTTTGATGAATCTTTCCTCCTAATATTTTCTTGATTTTCACATACTGTCTGATGTCCAAAGTATCTGTTAACTTGATATCGTCAATGTGTTGTAACAGACTGGATAAGATATGCATCCATTGATCTAAATTTTCTTCAATCTCACAATCTTTTAAGGATTGACGTAAAATAAAATCTAAAGTTTCTTTGTACCACTTGTCCTTATTATTATCGTTCATTGTTGTATCTTTCCAAGTGATCAAATTCTGATGATCATCATAATCAATCAAATTCTCATTCGAGCCAAAATAATCCACTCGGTTTGAAGACGTAACGTTTTCCAAAGCGGTACTTGCCGAAATACGCGGACCAAGTGGAGACATTTCCGAGAATTGGTTAGCTGAAGATGTACTTACAACGTCTGAATTTGCTAATCCAGTCGTCAAATTGGAATGATTTGAAGTCGGATTCACATTCGAAGTTCCGGGGCCAGGTGACGAAGGGGAGGTAATAGGCGTCAATGATGTACCTGATATATTAGCTCGGTGATTCGGGGATTCTAGACTAGGTAATCTCAAATTATTCTGAGTTAAAATCAGAACATTTCTCGTAGCTTTCCCTTGTCTTCTAGATCTCATACGCTGAAGAGACGCATGTGCTCTAGCTTTTGATCTCAATGTATCACCTGGTTGTTGTTTTGAAGGACTGTCGGTAAGAAACGCCACTGGATTTGGATGGAAAATATCAGACGCACCCAAAGTACCAAGTTGATGCGGAAATGCACTTTTCATTATTGGGAACTCCCCTAATGTTGGAACCACCACTCCGCTGTGTGCATGAATAAGAGATGGCTTGTGTGTCAATGGTGTAGATCCATATCCATGAGAATCATTGAGTGAGGCGTACAATGACATTGCATGTTCATCTTCTTCACCTTCAACGACATCGCTTCGAATATCTTCGTCATCATTGTCGTCGTCGTCGTCATCATCATCTTCATCGAAAGCATTGTCTTCACCTCGTATCAAACTAAGATTGCCACCAATATTCTGCATATCGCCTGGTTCTTGGGATGATTCTCTACCATATCTCAAGTTCTCTTTACCATTGCCAGACAAAACGCGTAGTTTGAATGATGGATTTCTTGTCATAAAACTCGTGTAAGCACTACTTAGGTTTTCCAAACTGCGGCTTGTTATATTATTAGCATTGTTTAAACCGGGCGACAAATGACTTTTAATCCATGTCTTACTTGAGCTCTGTGAATCAGAACCGGCTCCACTACTCACTGCACCACCATTTGGTGATACATTTTGTGGCTTATGATGGTGATGCCCATGGTGGTGGTGATGATGATGGTGGTGTCCATGGTGAGTGTGATGGTGAGTCTGTTGATGTTGACCAGAAGGGCGGCCTGGTGACAAAGAGCCAACGTTAACCGAAGTCCCATACGCAGTTCCTGGTGTCTTTAATATGGATGAATTTAACAATGAATGTCTCATAAGCGGTATTTCGACAGCTTCACCAGTCCGTGTGGTTGGTATTGCCATCTTTGGGGCTTGTTTAGGATGTACTTTGATCGATTCATCTGGGTAAATGAACTGACTATTCACGTTAATGTTGCTGTTGCTGTTATTAGCATTGATATTATTATGATTGTTGTTGTTGTAGTTGCTGTTGCTGTTATTGTTATTACTAGTATTGATACCTCTGGAAGGAGAATTCGAGTTGCTGGCAGTGGAAAGATTACCTTGAATAAGTCTTCCGTCCCTAAACAGTGGCTTTCGCGTCACAGCATCAGCAGAACCACTGTCCCGCGATGAACTCATTGACATTGATCGAATTCTTGATAATGGATGATTTGGAACTAGTAAGTCTTCAGCTTTGGTTTTGGTCAAATCAACCTCTTCCACTGAAATGTCCTTTTCAGTTTCTGAGTCTGAGCTTGACGAATCGTCACTTAAATATATAATAACGTCACTGTAACACGGTTTACAGACACGAAGCTTATCGTTGTATGGCTCCTTGTTCGAATTTGCTCTGTTATTTCTCTCATCTTTGTGTTGGTTATAGGATATGAACAAAGTACACTCTGAGCAAAATATTTGTCCGCAGAACCGACAATGGTGCTTTCTTCTAAAAGGTGTAAAAGGTCGGAAACAGTTTAAGCAATCGGACACAAAAGCGTCGTTCATCCAATACTTTTTAGGAATTCCTCCGTTTTTCAATGGATTCTCAGAAGTCCTTTTCGGTTTTTTCTTCCTCCTTTTCGATGCAACAATAGACGATGCAGATGACGCAACGGCACCAATATTTTGATGTATTATTGTCCTGGCATTGTCCAATAGCACTGACGATAAATGTGATGTCCTTTTCTTAGCCGCATTTAAATCTTTATTTTGAAGCGCATGAAAAGATGAAACCGTCGGTGACTGTCCAAGGTCAGTACTAAATGAAGCCGCAACCTTTCTCTCAGCCTTGACAAGGGAGGATTTGGCAACAGATTCACTATACCTCGAGCTTAAATCGTATTGAAACTGCTTGGCAAGCTTTGACATCGAGCTCAAACTTTGCTCAGAGGGGTTATCCAGATAGCCAACAGTCCCGTGACCCCTAATGGAGTGGTCGTCAGTTTCATTTCTAGTGGTATCCAGATCCGAAGCAGAATCGTCTGACAATTCAATGTCATTTGGTAAATTGTTGAATATCGAGGATATCTTATTCAGTAGAGACCTGTCACGATTTTTGCCGTCAACATTACCGCTTTGTGGATTTGACTTACCATCAGAGTATTTCTTGTCGCTTGCTACTGATTCAACGTCGACCGAGGCCAGAACATTGACATTAATCACGGAACTGGTAGTACTGTTATTAACAGATTGTAATCTTGGTAACTGCATAGTGGAAATCCGAAGTGTCTTGTTATCAGATGTCACTCTAGGAGGTGCCATCGTACGTTCGCTCAATACCTGACGTAGAGTACTAGCTGTAAGTTGTGATTGCATTGACGTGGCAACTTGTTGGTGTAGTTGAGGTAAAGGTGGCTTTTGTTGTTGTGACAACTGTGGTTGTTGTGAAGGCTCCTGTTGCTGTAGCTGTTGTTGAGATAGTATCTCTACTTGTGGTTGCTTGGGTGCTTGGAGCAACAGTGGAGTGTCCTGAAGTGCCGGTTGAGGTCGTAACGCCTGCGGTTTTGAATCAGATATGTCACTCGCTATAATTGTCTGTTTTTCCATGGGAGATAGATCCAGCTCTTTGTGAACGCTTCCTGTTCCAATTTTCGGTGGTGCAGAAAGAGTTTTATCTGATTTGATATCTAACGGACTATTTGTTCTTGAAAAGTCTTCCTCAATCTTTTTAGATAAAACATCACTTTTGGAAGGAACTTCTGTATTTATCGGTGTTTCATCAATCGAATCATTCATAGGCGGGGTGGTGGAAGGTACGCTTACTGCTCCGGCTTTATATTCGTTAATCTTATTTCCAAACGGAGATGAATCAATTATATTCGTCTTAGGGGAAGTGTAACCTTGAGAATAATTCAGTACAAGATTGGATGCATTTTCAGTTACCTTTCGGAGAGTCTTTGATAGCAATCCTGAAATTGATTTGGTATTACTTAGTTCGGGATCGGGAATAGTTGGGAAGGAAACATAATCTACAGCACCAGTGTTCTTTTGATCTTCGCATTCTTCGTCACTGTTATTTGCATGCGATGGGTATCGTTCTAGTGGCGGACGAGGTGGCTGTTTTTGGTCATCACTCATTTCGGTTGAGCGATTGGCAACACGTCTAGGAATATACGAGTTCAGTAGTGGCAAACAATAACACTAAAAAGCGCAGACCCCGTTATAATATTAAAGATATATGAACTCTTCGAGGATAGTATCAATGGAATATTCCTAACTTGAAACAAGGATTCTGGACGTGGAAGAATTGAAATGTGGTAATTGATTAGCCCATGGAATAAAGAAGTTCTTAGGCTAGTATTTACATATTTTTTTTTTGTACATAGTAAGTGCGTTATTGGGAGTCGTGGGAAATATCCAAACGACTATTGTACACAGTCCTTTTTGGGATTAAATTATTCAAACAACGCCAAGTCCGGAATACTACAAATCAGACATTGTTCCATAAGCTACGGAACAACAAGTGCCTGACTAATTACACTTCCTATCTAAGGCTGGGCCATGTAAAGTAGGAGACGGAAATGGACTAGACTGTAGTGATCTGGATTGTTAGGAAATTGGCAGGCTCTCCCGTGTAATCTCTATCTATCTGCCAGCGACACACAAACCGAAGGACGTGTTATCTGGGCCAAAAAATAATTCTATGGGTACGCTACTCAAGGTCTAGAGGTACGTGTAGAATACAACAAAAAATACTTTGGTTTTTTCTTCCAGCAATTTTTCTGTCGGTATTTTTTTTTCTTGCTTTGATCATACCAACGGTTAATTGAATTTTTCTGTCAACCACTTGAGTCTCAACAAGTCTCTGGTTTTTCCTTTCCTTTAATCTTCTATTTTCATTGATCCCAATTCGCGACTTCACCCGAATACCCATTGACTTAAATAATAGAACAAATATGTCTGCATCAGGATTGCAAAGACGTCGTGGTGTCAAACAATCTACACCAAAACCAAGAGCATCAGATTCTTTTGATGAAGAAAATACCCCTTCCACAAATAACCAAGCTTCAGACCACAAGATAGGATACGATGATAGAGATATAAAGAGCCCAGCTTCCTTGAAACAACCATTATTGACCTTGATGGAGGAAGTTTTATTGATGGGGTTAAAAGACAAGGAGGGTTACTTGTCATTTTGGAACGATAATATTTCTTATGCGTTACGTGGCTGTATATTGTTGGAATTGACTTTCCGTAATAAAATCACATTGGTTAACGACCCTGCAAGACGTCGCTTTGAATTGAGCGATAGATTAGTTGAAGTCATAGATTCCGAACCTACTGGTGAAGTATTGTTAGATGAAGCTTTGAAAATTATGAAAAATGACGAAAGCAATTTATCCGTCACCAACTGGATTGATTTGTTAAGTGGGGAGACCTGGAATTTGATGAAAATTAACTACCAATTAAAACAAGTAAGAGAAAGATTAGCCAAAGGATTGGTAGATAAAGGTATTTTGAGAACGGAACGTAAGAACTTTTTCCTTTTTGACATGGCGACACATCCGGTCGCTGATAAATTATCCAAAGAGTACATCAAGAATAGAATCTTAAACTTATTGGTGCTGAGGAATGTTGATTTAGATACTGTTGCAAACGATCAATTTCCAAACGACATTTCATTCAGATATTTAAGGTCTATTTCTTTGGTTTGTGGATCTTACGCAGCCAATGTTTTGGAAAATGTTTTGTTATCTTTGAACTATGATAAGAGAGACCAAGCCTTTGCCAGAGCTGATGAATTATTGGCCGACTTCAGCGAATATCCATTCAATTTATCACATCAAAGTCCACTAGGATTGGGTTTGAACTTGGGACAAGAAGTTAGTAATGAAATCGAAAAATCTTCAGCCAGCGAATTGCAATTGGAGTTAGTTGCCGCTGTTTTAAGCGTGTTTGCCAGAATGGATTCAATTCTTTAAATATGAAAACAAAAAATTGCTACCAAACAAAAATAATAATAATAAAAAGTAGTTCATATAGCATTTTAGAGAATGGAGGGACTTATGCGATTAAGCGGTCACTGGAGGTAAACTTGGCCAGACAGTATCATGCATTTTTTAATCTTCATGTTTTATTTAACATTCTTCTTTTGTTTGCCGTGTTTATTTATCTTTTTATGTGGCGCCTTTCTCTGTTCATTCTTATGTATATTATTATAATTATGTATAGATGGATCTATTATACAAGTTGTTCTAATGCACTTACCTCAATACCCGATTATTGGTTCAAATATGAACTGCAGTAGCTGATATTGTTTTCAGATCTATCAAGAACTTGAGTACCTCCCAATTGCTCCACAAAATGTTTCACTAATGATCCGTCACTATCTGCATCACCAGCAGAATCCCACCACATACCTCCTCCTAGTTTATTCAGGCGAACAAAACTTCCTTTAATTGCCGCAGATTGTGGGTTATCATAGGTAACAAGCTGTTTCCTCTTAGAGTCGTATTTAATAGCAGCTACTTTGCGGGAGTTGAAAAGCTCCATATTGAAATTACCATCTATGCTCTTATAATCTATGATGTCATTTTCAATGCAGCCAGGCGCTCTTTCCTTAGTGAAAGGAATACCGATATCAGGTTTTGCAACCCCGTGGAAAACTCTTCCATACAATGGCATACCCAAGACCAATTTCGAAGGCGGAACACCTTTCAGAATATATGCATTCACAATATCTGATGCATTCAAACAATTATCTCCATTATCGCCAAACAAATTAGAATGGAATCCCGTTTTGGATGACCAACCTTCCCCAACAAAATCGTAACACATCAAGTTCCAAAAACTCATGTATTTATCCATTTCCTTAATATGCAAAACGTCGATATTCTCCTTGCCACCAGGGGCCGCAATTGTCAACAAATACCTTGGATCCAAATGCTTTCTTAAAGCGGACAATAACTCCACAAACTTACAGGCATCATGCGAGTTCTTTGGGTATTCCCAATCTATATCAATACCGTCAAACCCATACTTGTCAACAAACTCAATCGAACTAGCAATAAAATTATTAAGCTTTTTCTCATCTTTGACGATGCTTTCAAACAAATGGCACGTTCCCCATCCCCCAATTGACATTATTATTTTTAGATTTCGGTTCACTTTTTTCATTTCATAAAATTGTTTTATATTACCCAAATTTGATTGGTTCGGACTTGGTTGAGGCATTTGCAAGTCACACCACTCATCACTGAATTTCACCTTACCTGTCTGTTCGTCAATTAGAATAAATGCGTAGAAAATATGGGTGTAGTAATCAATTGGTATATCCTGGGGAAAGTGTTTCTTCTGGTAGACTGACCAATTGGAAAAATATACACATGTTTTAAAAATTGGCTTATCGTGATGTAGTTGAAGACGTTGTTGAAACCTATCCATCATCTTATGGCACATAGTAGCAAAAAAATCGACTGAACTAGAAATAATATTAAAAAACCAAGCAGCTATTTATAGTTGTAAATGATATTTCATTTTTGTATTCACTCAGCCTACTTAGCGGCAACGAGAGGCAAAAAAAAATACTTTAACCACACTTTGGCCATGGTTTTCTTCCCCATAACATAAAAAGAACAAGAAATCAACATGACCTTGGAATTGCCTTCTGATATCCCACTGACTATCCCCATAAATGCAAAAATATACAAGGATGACTGTATGTACTCGTTTGACACTCCCGAGAACAACGCGTTGGGTTTGGACATTGATTTGAAATCATACAGGGCATATTCAAGAAATAATGACTTCAACTACACCAAGGAAAATTTTGAAAAAACAGGAAACTATTTATATTTAAATATAAAGAAAACATTAAAACCACAAGAAGAAAGAAATAAGTTGTTATATGACGACAATGGCGAGAAAAATCCAAAATTGCAAAAATTGGAAATAAAAAATGTATCTGATGATGATTACTACAATACAGAAATCACCGTTTATGATGTTCAGCATGACAAGACATACCAGAGAAGTGAGTTGAGTGAATCATTCAACAAGTTGATTGAGTCAATTCTTTCAGCAAACTCGTCAGCAACAGAGGATGAAATTAAGCAATGGGAACAGGAAATCTTGCCTTGTGCTCACTCAATAGATGTGGAGCAGTTTGAAAATGACAACTTAGATTTAACAAAATGTAGCCAATGTGATTTGGCAGAGAACTTATGGATTTGTTTACATTGTGGAAGTTTGGGTTGTGGTAGACAGCAGTATGGTTCCAGTTTAAAAGGTAATGGTCATGCATTGGAACACTATGAACTTTCCCAGCATCCAGTTGCAATTAAGTTAGGTTCCTTGACAGCCGATTCTGAGAGTTGTGATGCGTACTGTTACCAATGTAACGATGAAGTCAAGGTTCCGAATTTGGCCCAAAAATTGCACAAGTTTGGTATTGATTTGAACACCACTGTTAAAACCGAAAAGTCTTTGGTTGAATTAAACATTGATCAAAACTTGAATTGGGATTTCAGGTTAGACGGAGCAAACGGTGAAAAATTGCCACCAGTCTATGGTAAAGGGTTGACTGGGTTCCAGAATTTAGGAAACTCCTGTTACATCAATTCTGTTCTCCAATCGCTTTACAACTTGGACGGATACAAGAGTTATTTCAAAAATGAACAATTCCCACAGATTGATAATCCGGCTAATGATTTAGTTAGTCAGTTGGTTAAGATATACGACGGGTTATACAGCGGAAGATATTCGAAACCAGGATCATTAAAGGGCGATGATTACCAGTTGGGTATTAAACCTTCAGGATTCAAGACTTTGATCGGAGAAAATCATCCGGAGTTCAAAACACAGAGGCAACATGATGCGTTTGAGTTCTTGTTGTATTTCGTTGATAAATTGGACAACGAACTAGGATTAAAATTAAACGAGGATTTGAAATTCTTGTTGGCAAATAAAGTATTATGTGCAAGTTGTTCACATGGTAGTTTAACGAATGATTTGGTTGATACTATTTCCTTGCCCATTGAAAGCGAAGTCATAGGGACAGATGACGATGGAAAGAAACTTTACAAAGAAGTTGACTTAATTGACAGCTTTAAAGAGTACGCGGCAGAAGAAGCCATCGAGGGGTATGATTGTGATAATTGTCACGCTTCACCAGGGATGGCTTTTAAATTGTCAGGTTTTAGAACGTTTCCAAAATCACTTGCTGTTAATGTACAAAGAATCAAATTGGAAAACTGGGCGCCAATAAAAGTTGATGTTCCAATTAGAATTCCACACCAATTGGATTTGTCTGAATTTATTGCCCCACATTTTACTGATGGTGAGGTTGAAGTTAAAAAGAAAGAACCAGAAGCTGGTAATGCATTCGTTCCAAATGAAGAGGCAATGACTACTTTATTAAGTATGGGATTCCCTGAACCAAGATGTCTTAAGGGTTTGTACAATACGGGAAATTCGAATGCCGAAGATGCAATGAATTGGATTTTTGCACACATGGATGATGCAGACATCGATGAGCCATTCAATCCAAACACGAGTGGCACCGCAACATCATCAAGTGCCCACGAACCTTCAGCAGAATTAATTGAAAATGTTGCAGCTATGGGCTTTTCAAATCAATTGGCTAAGAAAGCATTATTGCTAAACAATAACGATATTAGCGCTGCTGTTGAATGGTTGTTTGCCAACCTTGACGACAATGGAATTATCCAAGAAGATTCCAAACCAGTCATAAACACGAATAAAGAGAAGAAGCAATTGTTGGCGAAATTGGAAAGTTTGCCTTCCAATGATGGTAAATATGAGTTAGAGTCTGTTATTTGCCATAAGGGTACCTCACCACACACTGGCCATTATGTTGTGTTTGTTAAGAAGTTGATTGATAACGAGCTGAAGTGGGTTTTGTTTAACGATGAGAAAGTTGTTCTTTGTGACGAAAATAACTTGCAAGATATGAAGACCAGTGCTTATGTTTACATATTTAAAAAGTTAGATTAGAAGAATCGAGCGGTGTTGGTGGAGATGCAACGTGGTAGCATTAGAGTAATTGTCGTGTAAACTCTAACCAGGCTGAACTTTTTCGTACCACCAAATCAGCTCTCCAGCGTTTAGTATGACTAATTTTTTTTTTTTTTTTTTTTTCAACCCATCAAGCAAATATTATATATCAATATTTTTTTCCATTTTCTTATTCTACCTCTTCGTCTTTGGTTTTTTTTTTCTTTTTCGTACATTTCGATTCCAATTTTTTTTGTAAAACCCCTGTAAATAACATCACCAATATCAGAATGTTCATCACTAACGAAAATGTCGGAGACAGATCCCGTATGGAAGACTGGAGAAGTATGTGTGAATCCGGAAAAAACTAGACCAAGCAGATCGAGAAAATATATTTCCAAGATACTAACAAACACTTTTTCAAGTCCGTGGTTACGATCCATTAACCCCACCAGATCTTTTACAACATGAATATCCATTAACTCCTGAATCACAAAAAACCATAATTGAAGGTAGAAATGCTGCCTGCAATATCTTGGATGGTAAAGATGACAGATTGATCATCGTCATCGGTCCATGTTCTATCCACGACCCAAAGGCTGCATTGGAATATTGTGAAAGATTATACAAGGTTTCTGAAAAGCACAAAGGTGAATTATTGATTGTCATGAGAGCTTACTTGGAAAAACCAAGAACCACCATTGGATGGAAAGGTTTGATTAACGATCCAGATATCGATGGAACTTTCCACATAAATAAGGGTTTAAGAGTTGCCAGAAAATTGTTTGTCGATTTGACTTCCAAATTGCCAATTGCTGGTGAAATGTTAGATACCATTTCTCCACAATTTTTATCTGATTTGTTCTCCGTTGGTGCTATCGGTGCCAGAACCACTGAATCTCAATTGCACAGAGAATTGGCTTCTGGTTTAAGCTTCCCAGTTGGTTTCAAAAACGGTACTGATGGTACTTTAGGCGTTTCCATTGATGCTTTGAGAGCCGCTTCCCATCCACACCATTTCTTGAGTGTAACTAAACCTGGTGTTGTTGCTATTGTTGGAACCGATGGTAACAAGGACTGTTTTGTCATATTGAGAGGTGGTAAGAAAGGTACCAACTACGATGCCAAGTCTGTCCAAGAAACCCAGCAAGAATTAATTAAAGCTAAGGTTGTCACCGAAGAAAAACCAGGTCCAAGAATAATGGTTGATTGTTCCCACGGTAACTCCAACAAAGACCACAGAAACCAACCAAAAGTTGCTCAAACTGTTGCTGACCAAATTGCAAGCGGTGAGAAGGCTATTTGTGGTTTGATGATTGAAAGTAACATCAACGAGGGCAGACAAGACGTTCCACCGAAAGAAGAAGGTGGTAAAGATGCCTTGAAATACGGTGTTTCCATCACTGATGCTTGTATTGGCTGGGAATCCACTGAAGAAGTATTGGAAGTATTAGCCAATGCTGTGAAGGCAAGAAGATCCTTATAACTTCCTTAAAGAAAAAGTAAACTCTTCGGAAGCTTAACAATTATTTGACTCCAAACAGAATGTTTCAGATCGATATTTGTATATATGTAAAATTACAATGCAGTTCTCACAGTTAGTTTTTTTCTCTCTTATTGTTGATTGCATGCGATAAGCACGATATGTTCTCAACTTATGATGTCTATAACCCCTTTCTGACGGAGACTGTCCATGAAGTATGGACGCAACATCAATGGAGCGCGCGTGTCTCGGTGTTTGAATGTAAAAGGAAAGATGCGGCGTACAATACAATCAGTAATTTTTTTTTCTATTATATTTTTCTTCGCTCTTGTTTTCCTTTTTCCTCTTAAATTTAGCTACCACTGATCTGGTTAGTCCTTTTGATCTTCAACTTAAACTTGAAACAGCAACCAAATTTGTACTCATTTCATGTTCAGTTAGTTGGCCAACCAGAGCGCATCGATATCCAATGAGATCGTTTATCAAATCACATAGAAAAAATGATTCTAGCATATCAAACACCCCCACCGAAGGGCTACTACCTGACCCCATAGGAACAACCAGCATGGCCGGTACTGTTCCCCATAACCGATCCAGTTCAAAGACCAATAGTTTCAATTCTGCATCCGATGATTACCAACCTCCAACATCATACAGCAATAGATCATCGGCAACTCCCATAGCATCGCCCAAAATGCAACACCACCTTCAATATACCCCTCCACCAAGTCAGCCAAATCCTTCAAGTATAAGTTCACCGAAAAAGCTATTAACTCCAATCAAAAATTTATTCACATCATCCTCACATTCAAAATCTTCATTGACTACTCCGACATCGGGTGAAAGCGCCAACGGAAGTTCGCCAAAGAGTAAATTCAAGAAACATGCTAGAAGTCGGAGCCACATTTCAATATCCAATGACTTAACTAATTTACCCGAAGAGGAACCAAAAAACAGCTTGTTTGACAATAAAACACATCAAAAATTAACGTCTTTTGAGCACTATGTAAAGTCCTCGAAATCTACATCATCTTTAATTTCCTTATCTAATCCAGCATCGAAACCAGTACGACGCAGTTCAATAACGCTTTTTACTGAACACAAATCTACGAAAAAGGAAAAACCACCACACTTAAGATCAAGGCATATAACTTCACTTCCATTGCCTAGCAAACCCAGTGCCTTGGAAAGTGAATTAGGTCCCCCGATTACATTATCGCATACTTCGTCGTTTAATACCAGCAATCCCTCAATAGCGGAAAGCGAAACCAAATTTCATACTAAGCAAGTTGCATTTGACTCCATGCCAATATCCAAGATGAAAGATCAAAATGAAACGAAACTACAAGATAGTCAGGCAACAGATTCTGATGAAGACGATGATGAAGACTACGACACATCGTCGTCACAATTCTCATTTGTACAAGACATGAAAGGTGGTAGAAATACTTCCGTCAAGTACTATAAAACGAAAAACCAAAAATCGTTACCACCAGATGTTGGCGTGCTGAATACATTCAATGAACGCGATCTTGGCTACGAAGTCGATGAGTTCTCCGATTACGATTATGACAACAATGGGGCAGATATTGACGATGATGAATTCGGTGGCTACGAAGAAGAAGAAAATGAGACACAGTATAATAAATTCTATGACGATGATATTGATGGATATGAGCTAACTGCCAGCATCCAAAGTGCTGTCAATGAAATAAAACAGCTTGATGACCCTGGTTCTTCTGGACACGAAGAACGTGACGTTTTGAAAACACCAAATGGTCTCGAGTTGCCATTCTTTTCCGATACGACACCACAAACGAGAAACCCATTTAACAGGTCTTTCCATTTATCAATTAGAGGACCGACTTTTGACACTCCAAAAGCTAGTCCAGCCAAATCGAATTTTGAAGAAGACATTTTGGAGAACTACCTTGATATCAGTAATCTGCCATCACTCAACAACTCCCACGAAAACCTCGCGGAACACAATGATCCAAATAACGGTAATTTTGAACTATTTGCCTTAAGCAGTCCTATCATCAATGGTTTGACTATTGGAAACAATTTACGTCACCGAACTGGTCGTCATCGCCACTTTGGGAACGCTAATCGATTATTTATTCATCGTAGACCGGTTGACTTTTACGATGATTCGGTAAATAACTCTGGATTCAGTTTGGGCGAGAAGGAGGGGTTTCCAAAATACTTGCACGCCTTTCATGGTTCTTTTGATGATGGATTTAATAAAACAATTTACGAAAAGGTGCAAGGATTTGAGGATTTCTTAAACAAACGTCCAAAGGAAAATTCGCAAAGCGATATTGGGTTAGGAATTACAACTTCTAACATTGAACAAACAGATTTGGTTAAAGGATCAACTAATTCTACAAGTAACTCATCAACTAGTAAGCTTACAATGAGTGATATGGGAAGCAACACGTCGGCTGGCAGCTCGGTCCCTAAAACGATATCAAAGGGGACTAACCCAATTAGACAATCAGTGAATGATATGATGGCCATTCTAGGAAACTTGGAAAATTCGGAAGCGGACAAGCCGAAGGATGTTGCCGGTAAAGACAAAGAAAAAGACAAAGGCAAAGCAAGAGATTCGGTTGTCAACATGATGGGAGTGTTAGCCAATTTGGAGGATAATCTCAAAGTAGAACCAAATCCTTCAGAAAAGTCCAAAGAGGCACTTCGTAATTCTATTATTGGTATGATGGATGTCTTAGCCAATATAGATATACAAACAGAAGAGCCTACCAGCGTTGCGAAGAAGGAAAAGGTAACTGACAGTTCAACTAATTTGAGAAATTCAGTCATTGGAATGATGGATCTTTTGGCGAACTTAGAAGGAAATACTGAGATTAAGACTGAGAAAAAGGAAAATCGAGAATCTGTAGTGGATATGCTATCCACATTATATTCTGTACAGAATAGCGACAAGACTGAAAATAGAAGATCTGTAGTGGAGGTGTTATCAACTTTATCAGCATTACAAAAGACCGATGAAAAAGTTGACAAACTCGAACCTCTTGAAGAGCCAAAACGTAAAGCATCCTTCAAGAGATATTCATGGTTTAACAGTCAGGAAAATCTATCTGCTCTCACGAAGGATAAACCATCCACTATTAAAGAATGTGATCCGACAGATGATAATGATAAATACAACGTTTCCTTGGACCAAGATTTGCTAGATGAAGTAAATCAAATTCCAGATGATTTTGATTTTGATTCAACACCCCAGCCGCAACTGAAATTACCAAGCCGAAACCACTCGAAGGAACGTGCAGGATTTTATCGCTCCAACTCGTACAATAGGAAACCTAAGAAGACTGTTGTTTCTAATCAATTTTTATCGAGCAAAATTGAAACTTTGAGTAAGACGGTAACATTTTACAACAGTGGCACTTCATCACCTACTTCTTCGCTTGTTTCAAGAAGTAGGAGCTTAAGTCGAGGTCCATCTACTAGATCTATGAATTCATTTGCGTCGGTCAATGAAGAAGAAGAGGAGAATGAATACGACAATGACGAAATTGATGAAGACTTGTTGAATGAAATAAACGGCGAGAATGATTTTTACAAGTCTAGTGATTTAGGGACAATTAACGAGAGTTTTGATAATCAGACTCGTTCATATAGGAACAATCTCAACAGATATAGGTAATTTACTAATCAAACAACAAACAATGGTTAACATGTATTAAAAAGGAAAAAATGTTACAATAAAGTATCTCTATATATCTCTCTCACTTAGTTTTCGTTGTTGGATAAAACTATTAAAATCATAGTTTTCATTCGATGCATAATCGAAATAGTGTGATTCCACTGGTGGCATGCTTTGGTGTCGCAATGTATTAACCTTTTTGGCAACACTGGGGGCTTTGGTGATTGGTGATTGAATTCGATTGGACAGATAGTTGACGGAATTATTAGATCGTTTTGACGTCAAGTCTCTAGCAATTGATGAACTCACTGGGTTCTTAGAATGTATAACGGATTCGACATTACTAGAAAATGATGCTCTTGAGGACACCGTCGAACCATTTCTGAATAGCCAACTATTGTTCCTGTATTTGGAGTATATACTTAACAATTCATCATAATTGTCCAGGGCCAAATCTATTTCGTCGTTTTCATCATCCACCAAAACAACCTCAACGTCTTTCCCGTTGATGGTCTCCGTTGTTGATCGATACGATCTGGTTGATCCAGTTCTATCAATCATACATACGACTTCATATTTATCTTTGGTTAAATCAATAATCACACTTTCGGTTTCGTCACTATGTTCGAATGATGATGCTCTCTTTGACGTTTCGGTTGATGATGATTTTCTTTTTGGATTCACTTTCAAGGGTCGATCAACAGATCTTGATATTATTCTTGGATTCTCAAACGGACTGCCAAATTCATCCCCGTCTTTCGAATTGGACTCCTTAAAATCAACCTCATAGTTAACGATCTTTGGAGGTTCTGCCACTTTAATATTCAATAGCTCATCATTATCTTGTACAGTTGGTTTGGTATTATTTTTTTGTGGCGATAATGGTTTAATTGATTCTTCAGAAGTTGAGTTGCTAATACTAATTTCATTTTCAGACAGTTTTTCAGGAGTTGGTGATTTGGACTTATAATGTTCTTTACCAAATGTGGATATTTCACTGAATAAATCTACGGATTTGTTTCTTGAATGGCCTATTCCCTGGGTCAAATTCTTGGCAAACAGACCAATATCAAAGTCAATATTAAACATAGATTTACGTCTGGTATGCTTTGCTGGTGATTGTCGTTCTGGTAACAAAACGTTACATTGTATTTCAGTTTGCTGGATTGGCGTTGGCATATCCTTCGGCATATCCATGGTTTTCCCGTTCATGGACGTAGTATTACTTGTGTCGATACCAACCAAATTGTATTGCGATTTCAAATGATTCATCGTTTTTTTTCCGGGAACGCCTGCTTTAAAATGATTTGTTTCAGGGTCGTCTTCACAATCAGACACTGATGTCTCCGTTATGATTTCAGAAAATGTGGTACCATTATAGGAGGATGGTGTTTTTTCGGAATATTCATCTCCTATTCTATTATCTGATAAATCAGGAATTTCAATATGCCCATCACTTGAGTAAAAACTGTATCTAGATTTGCTATTCACTTCATTGATAACCCTTGATTTGACCTCACTATTGTTCGTTATATTGGAGCTATCATTAGGGAAATGGAAAGATCTTCCTGCACCATCATTATCCAGAATCATAAACTTGATATCATCACGCTTTGCTGTAGTTCCTTGTCTGTCAATGTTCAATGGTTCTGTCGCTTCATCATCTTCTTCTTGGTCTGCTTCTTCTTCGTCTTCTGAGCTGGCACTGGTATCTAGCCAAGAACTTTCATCGTCCTCAAGTTTTCTTGGGGGTTTGATTGCATCCTTGGTATTTTCCTCTTCCTCGTGTCTAGATGAATATGTAATATCAATTGATTTTTGAAGTGAGTCCCAACTATCTGTACTGTCTTGCGACTCAGTTGACATTGTGCTCGATGTGGATATTTGTCTGGCAACTGTTATTGGTGGAGGTTGAACAAACAATTTATTTTCGTTGACGTTTTTGATCTTTTCAGATTGCAAAACCCGTACCGGTTCTGGTTTTTTATTTGCATCAGTAACAACTGGAAGGATTTTCAAATGTGCTGTATTCTGTTGTTGCTGTTGCTGTTGTCTTCTTTGGTGATTTTGCAGATTTAAATAGCGAACTTTATCTGTCGGAGGTGACATCGCCTGTAATCTCGCCAAATGCATGAAATCACCAACAGAACTAAATGAACTGACAGTTGTAGATAATGACTCATCACTGAAACTTCTCTTTGGAGTTTTCAAAGCATTCCCTGCTCTGCTGTTTGGTGTTGTTAACAATTTGAGATTGGCTTCACGATTTGATTTAGGAATTGGGTGCTGCTGATCGGAATTTGTAGATATACTTCTGATCGTAGGAAGGTCGGGCAAAGACTTGTTGTATCTATGCTTCTTAGTAGTGTCATCTTTAGCTATGACATATTGATTTGGTTCGTTTAGTTTGTTTATCAACCGAGTTGGTTTCACCACCTCTATTGGTATTGGAATATGTGGAAGCTTCTTGTCTGGTGTATTTTCCTTTTTCTTGTCCACCACTTTAAGAGGCACTGTGAACGGTTGTGAGCGTATTATCAGAGGTTTCGTAGGGACTGGCACTTCTAGCTTAGCAGGGTGTATGTCCTCGTCTTTATTTGTTTCATCTTTCAAGGCTGTAACTAGCTTGCTTAAGACACTAGACTTTCTTGATCCACTAACCGATACTTCTTCAATAATACTTAATTCGTCTGTGTTTCTGAAACATTTGTTCATATTGGTTGAAGATACAGGGGGGACTGGTCTCTTGGACAATGCAATCCTTTTATTTAAATCTTCTTGATATTGAGCAGAAATGGAATACATCTGATCTTCTATTTCACCTTCTGATTCCAGTGATGAATCCACTTTTTCGTACCCATTTCTTGTGTATACCAACTTGCTTTGCTTAGGTTTTGACCGACCATTTGATTTATTCGATGCTATCGTTCGAGCCGGGGATACGGATCTACTGCTATGAGGACTTGATTTCACCGAAGAGACTGCCGAGCTTTCTCTGCTATTATTAACTGAACTCAATTTAGGTGGTAATTTCAATGTGAAGGGAACAGGAATAACGTATTTGTTAGGGCTACCAGGAGAATTGTAATAGTTTGAAACAACGTGTAATTTTTTGGCAATAGGAGAGCGGGCGGCATGTCTCAATTGTTCTTTAGTCAATTCATTTGATTCTACCACCGATTTGATATCGTCATCGACTCTTGGTATTATTGGTAAACTGTGACTAGATAGGTTCAATGGTAGGCTGTGTCTGCTTTTGATAGGCGACGAAGATCTGGAGGACCCATCTAATTCCACAAACAGCTGAACCAGATGGCGGTGTGGGATGCTGATGTCATCTTTAGATCTCCCTTGTGGTATAACAGTAGGCATTTGATACTTCTTGATAAGGAGGGAAATCAATAGGGATTAACAAGAAAAATAATAAAAGTGAACAATCAAAATTTTTTTTAAATAAAAAATTGGGAAGAATAGATTGATTTGAAATATAACGAACGGATTTCAGTTAATAAAGGGTCAGGAAAGAATGATTGTAATAACCTTTTCCCCCATCCTATCTGAGTAAAACTGGGTAGGAGAAAATTTAGATTTAGATCGCTGGTTCGCAGGCGTGGCGCTACCAGCAGATAGTTTTGTTTACAATTACGACCAAATAGGAAAACAAATCGAATTAGTTAAAGCAATGTGAAATTCGAGAGGTTTAATAATAGAAGCACCTTAGATGCATGAGCGTATCAATTAGGGCTTCAGTTGGTATTGATCAGTCATTGCATCCATTATTGTTCGGGTTTGCGATGCCGATGTTTTGACTTGGATTGATGCCCCAGTTAAGGAATAATCGTAGAGAATGCCACAGAGCAAGTAACTTCGGAACAGCTCTTGTTTCGTAGTTAAGTTGATAAGCCTTGTATTCTTTACCCACCCCTGCAACGTGCAAGTATTGTTAATAAATCGCCTGGCACTATATTTTGTTTTTAGTCAGAATCAACATACATACGAGTGGATTGTACTTAAGTTTTGTGTTACCCAAGAGGGTTTAGCTTGCACACTCATGCACACACACTGCCACGCAATTCGCGCCTTTTTTTTTCTTAACAATATACGATAGTTAAGAAATTTAGCAACCACTCTCATAACTAAAAAAAAAACGAACCATTTACAACCAAATTCAATTTCTATCCCCTCAAGCAACGTAATCAATTATTTGCCCAGACATGATTACACCCAATTTAAGAGATTTGAAACTTGCCACGTTGCCAGCTATCGATAAGGGATATCCTGCGTCGCGTTCATCTTCGACTCCTTCAGTTTCACCTGATGTAACTCACAGGTTCTCAAATCCAGTCAATTTAATCTCAAAAACAAACTCAATAAGAAGTATTTCAAACTCATCGTTGTCTACCTTAAAAGAAATCAAAACCACGCAAATTGATATCAAACAAAACGATTCATTCTCTGGTGTTCAGTATGGTCGAGTTGATACCGTATCCAGAAAACCAGGCTTATCATATTTGCCTAGCCAAAGTGCAAAACTTTCTTCTATAAACGGTGGTGTTTTGACAATTTTGCTCGTGGGGGAAAGAGGAACGGGTAAAACTTCTTTTATCAATTCGTTATTTGGAACGCCTCTTATCAACGAAGAGTCCATTGGTGGGGGCGACAACAAATCTATATCGATTCACAGATTTGAACTAGTCGAGAACAACATTAGGCTTGATTTGAGAGTAATTGAAACAGTAGACTACGGAAACTCATTCAATCAAAATACGAGTTGGACAAGATTAAGCAAGTATGTTGACGACCAATTCAAATCATATCTTCATCAATCCCAACAACCCAAAAGGGCTACTTTGGTTGATTCAAGAATCCATTGCTGTATTTACTTTTTAAATCCTGTCATCAGACTGATTTCGAACTTGGATATTCAGTCCATGAAGAGTTTGTCAACGAAAACAAATTTGTTGCCAGTGATAGCTAAAGCTGATATGTTGACTGACGTTGAGTTAAACAACTTTAAGAAATTGGTAACTAAAACATTACGTGAGTATCATATAAGGATATGCGAACATTTTACTGCTCCCGGATTGTTGCAAAAAATCGAGGTGATGGTTCCATTTGTAATTGTTTCATCGTTGGACAAACATGAGGATAAAAATGGCAAACTTGTTCGGGTACGCAAATATCCGTGGGGTACAGTGGAAGTGGAAAATGTCTTGCATTGTGACTTTGTTTATCTTAGAAAGTTTTTGCTTATTGAAAACACACTAGACTTCGTTGCATCTACTGATATATACTACGAGCATTTTAGATGCTCCTACTTAACCAGTCATATGACTAACAATGGAAAATATGAAACAACTAATAAAATCTTAAATGGGTTGGAACAGCTTATGATTCAACAGCAAGATCAAATTGTTGAACTAATTGGCAACAAGAAGACCACAGATACGCAGGTAATAGGTGTAATGGAACAACAAGTGAATTATCGGCTATCCAAGTATCGAAAGGAGCAAGAGTCTAGGTTGAGATCTTGGAAGGTGCATTTGGTTGACGAACAGGAAAAGTTGCAAAAAGAACTTCATATGCTAGCAGATCAAAGAAATAAACTACAGAACGCTATTGATGAATATTATAAGGAAGTTGAAGCAGATGGACTGGGAAACTCTTCGGAAACTTTCAAAAACGGAACTGATGAAAATCACAATTCGATCACACCCTCTATTATTTCTGAAAAGGGACAAACTTCTCCACAGGTTGCTTAAGGAAGTGAATTTATTCCGAAACCATTACGGAAATATTCTAAAATACGATTTTTTTTGTAGTCAGATTAAGATCTATTGACATATATAGCAAACAAATAGCTTTTTATATTCAATTGAATATATTTAGGGTATAGCTAAAATTTACATATGTCAACAATATAGTGATCATTAGCCCTAATAAAAGTGCCCAAAAATAGTCGTGCACAGAGTTCAAGTGTTCCGATGAAAGTTCAGGTCAATGGATCAGATAGAAAATTTTTTTTTTGTATATTTCTTCGAGTTTATTATTACTTCTCTTTTTCCTTTTTCCTTTCTTTTTCCTATAGATCAAATTCTACCTATTAAACAAGTATGTTTCAACTACACTAACTTCCATATAATTCCAGATGATGCTTTAAAGGATGAATTCTTTTTTATTTGTATGTTTTTCTGGCATCTCTAATGTTAGGGCTTTTCAGCTCGATGAATACAACCCTTGACTATATCTGATCAACACTGCATCGTCTTGGTTTTGGAATGGAAAATACTGCAGCAGAATTGTGATTACTAACTATTTCTTTGAAGATTATGAATAAATAAACACATCTAATGAATATATATTACTTTGGACAAATATCTATTGTAGCAAACATGCAGTCTCTACTCTTTAAATAACATTTGGAAACTTTAAGAGGACGTTTAATTTAGTGCTCACGACTCAGTAAAATAAATAGAAGTTTTATGGTTTAATCTTTAAAGAAGGAGACTTTATAAAGCCAGTAAATTCAACTAATTTGGTTTTGTCTAATATTTCTGATTTGTATATTCCGATCAATGAACATGTTTGTTGGGCTGGTATGTCTCGTTCTGTTCGTCGATACTCTGCCAGATTTTCGGGTTTAGCCCTTTCTCTTGCGTCCCAGCATCAAAACGGACCAGGCATTTTTTTTTGTTTGGCACTTGGAAACTGAACCTACATCAGCAGAGAGAACGAGCTACAAACTCGGATATGTCACTCGACCTAAGTTCAGATGAGAGTGAAGACTATTTTAGAGACGAATTGTTAACGTCATCACGCAAATTCACGCCCGAGTTTGAGTCTTCTAATATCCGTCAAGTGAGATTAATTTTGGATCATACGGCATTTGTTCGAGGAATCGGAAACATTAAAAGATGGTTTAATGAAGCTTATATTGATAAGAATGCTACGAGGACTAATGAAATCATTAAATTGAACATTTACGTGCCTTCCTATACTTTGCATGAGTTTGATTTTGTTAAAAAAGGGACTTCAATCACGGCCACTAATGCTAGAGAGGCAATTAGATTTATTGATAATTATTTAGAGAACGAACTTGAGTCTGTCTCGAAAAAGATCATCTACGACCTTTCATTAGAATCTCCCCATGATAACACCCCATCTTGGAATAAGTGTTTGAAATTTAAGGTTCATTCACCAACAGTCAAGGAGTTTCCAAATTACAAAACCAAGTTTGACTCATCTTTAATGGGACAGACCCCATTCACTGGAAACGCAAGTTCCGAAAATCAGTTGGATTTCATTGAAAATTTTGATAACACTTTGTCTCTTCAACAACGCAGTAAACTGAATGATATCCAGTATGAAAATTCACCACCTTTCCAAAACGCGGTAGAAAATTCAGATGAATTAGCAGAAATGCCAGTTCGTTTAAGATACTTGATCAGAACCTGTATTTGGAAAATGTTTGTTGAAACTGCCAAACCAATAGCCCGAAATGAACTTGAAGAATGGAAGTTGGTGACTGAAGACTCCATCACGAAGATCTGGGCAAAATCATTTGGGATTGATTGCGTCAACGTAAACGAAGCAGAATTGCTTATTTTCAAGAACTATGATGTTAATCTGTTCCGAGCATTCAATCCATATGCTAGTGATAGAGATAATTTTGATCCAAGAACCAACATTTTGCAGAATACCATTGACACGACCTTATATGCTTATTCAACTGCTCATCAGGGTCCACCGAAAGTGAAGGTTAATAAGAGGGGAAGAAAAGACAAACGCAAAAGAGCCGATGGTAGGAGTATACCATTATCAACTGACGCTGTGGTCCACAGTGCTACGAATGATAATGGGGGCGGTCTTGTGAAAAAGGAAAAGTTTGGGGCTATCAATTATGCCCCAAGAGGTGAAGGACAATTATGGCGACCAGGCTGAAACTGATTAAGGTGGTAGGATACCGTGAAGGTATCATTACGGCCAGAAGTTCTGTTAATTTTTTTTTTATATCAAATTTTGGATAAAGCGCCTAAGGAATGCGGTACCATATGGTTTTAGTTAAGCTGAGAGATTCTACTATGAACTACTTGTTCTTTTCTCAATATGGAAAATTCTAATAGGCAGACAAGTGCTACCAATCCACTTTGTTGTGATAGCATAGTATTGATAAATGGATCAAACAGATGCCACTAACAAGCATTTTGCAGAGCTATGTAATATCACGTGACTATATAGGAATACACGACCAATTCGTCAGTTTACACGACTCGCACTTTTAATTGCACGACCCCCTTGAACTTTTTTTTTTTTTTTCAGTTGGGCGAGAGGAAACAAAATGACAAAGAAAAAAAAAATAAACATAGAGAGGCACCACCCAAGAAGATATACAAAGAAAATTAATCTGTGGATTCTGACTTACATCTATCACACTACACAATCAATCCAGTTATCTAGCTAAGCATTTTTTTGTTATCACTTTGAGTCACTTAGAAGACCTTAATACCAATTCATTTCTGTACCATAATTACTTCCCGCCTTGGGTTATAGAGCTATACTGCTTCCTTAGTCCCCTACTTTTGATTTTTTTACTTGGTATCACGTTCTTTTTCTTGAAAATACCTAATCTATTATGAATCGTCAGCCAACCAGAGAGGATATCCAAAAGATTATACAGCGTTGGCAACAGTTGAAGGAACAATATGGAGACCAAGTCGTTAACGTTCCTGAGTTCGCTCAATTGAATAAGGTGGTGAATTCTATCAAGATGCAACAACAACG
This sequence comes from Candida labiduridarum, assembly GCA_030572435.1. Taxonomy (NCBI): domain Eukaryota; kingdom Fungi; phylum Ascomycota; class Pichiomycetes; order Serinales; family Debaryomycetaceae; genus Candida; species Candida labiduridarum. Next base: position 32,837 of record JAJLZW010000080.1, read on the forward strand.
CTTCCAGCAACAACAGCAACAGCAGTTTCAACGACAACAACAGCAGCAACAGCAACAGCAACAGCAGCAACAGCAACAACAACAAGGATTAAATCAACAGGTGTCGATGCCACAACATATGCAAGGACAGGCCCCACAGCAGCATCAACAACAACAATCTTCTACGCCTCAACAATTTTCGAATATGAACCAGAATGGGTTCAACAACCAACAATATCAATCTCAAATGCATTCTCCTGCGATAGGCGGGTCTTTGTCGAATAATGGAACGCCTCCGTTACCGCAGAATACAAACATAATGACAGCTGCGAAGAAGAACATGAAAATGGGCAACAACCAGTTCAACAATCAAATGGGAATGAGTCCGATGCAACAACAACAGCATCTATACCCGTCACAATCTCCTAACCCAAACAATATGTACAATCAAATTCCTCAACAACCGCAGCAACAGGTTCAACCACCACAACCACAACCACAGCAGCAACACCAACAGACTCCACCTCCTAACACCGAGTCTGCATTTACCAACCAACAATTTCAGTTGTTGAAATCTCAACTTACAGCATTCAAGTATCTTGTGAAGGCACCAGGCCAAACTCAAGGTCAGGGCCAAATTCCCCAAAATTTAATTGCATATGTTTCCAACCCATCTTCAGCCATGGCGAATGATATGTATTTGCCTGCGGTAAATAGAGCTCAAAACAACGGAATGATGCAAATGCCCATGAATAATCAAATGAGACAAGGACAACAATTTTCACAACCTCAACAAATGAAATTCCCACCACAACAACAGAATGATATGATGCCAGGTTCAGCTGGAAGCACTCCTGATATGGGAGACAAGAAAAAGAGTAAACGTACACCCAGACCTAAGAGCCAACCAAAGAAACCAACGAAAAAACAAATACGTGAAGAAGAACAAAGGTTGGCATTGGAAAGACAAAGACAAGAGTTCGAACAAAATAGACTTAAGAATGATATCTCACAAGCATTTCCTGGCGGGCCTCAGTCTGGTTTCCCACCTCAGTCACAGTTCGTACAACAACAACAGCAACAACAAGTTCATCAGCAAATACCTCCATCCATGCAGCAGCAACAACAACAACAACAACAACCACAGCAATCGCTTGGACAACCACATAGTGGAACACAACCGCCATTACCGCAACAGGCACACATGCAAATGGGACAACAACCACCAGGATCCATTCCTCCAACACAACCTCCAAGGGTAGCAACGCCACAGCAATTGTATCCAGATCCATCACCTCCAGTCAACCTTCGCTCTGTGATGACAGATACGACAAACAACAAGAAGGTTATAATTCCAATTACTAAACCAAATATCCAGGTGGACACGTTTGAAGTTTTCGATATTTCTAGTGACGAGGTTAAAGATATTCCGTTCAGCACTCTCTACACACCCCAAAGCAGATTCCAAGTTCCTTCATTTTTGCCAGATGGTGTAAGCATGGAAGATATTTTGTTCAATAGAGAGGGTTATATCTTGGTTACAATTGAACAAGAGAAGGACAAGTTGAAGCAAAAAATCGAGTCATTGGAAGAGGATGATACCGAAGAGAAATTGGACTTGGAAACCAAGTTGAACCAGTTGGAATTGATTCCATACCAGAAAGATTTGCGTGGGAAAGTTCTTACTCAGGCTTGGTTTAGTAAATCGTTACTTGCAAACTCACATCCAAACTTCTTGGCTAGGTTTACTGCATTGTCATTAGACAGCGTTGCTATTAGTACAGATCTTTACAGACAGCAGTTGGAGTCTTTGATGAAGGAGCAAAATCGTAAACACACTAAGACCATCGAAGAGATTATCAAGTTCAGCGATAGGAACAGTGTGAAATTTGGAAAGAAGGCTGATAGATTGTCTAGATTTATGTCGAAGATTAACAATTTCCACAATCAAACTGCGAAAGAGGAACAAAAGAAATTGGAAAAGATGGCCAAACAGCGTTTGCAAGCATTGAAGCTGAATGACGAAGAAGCATATTTGAAATTGTTGGACCACACGAAGGATACCAGAATTACGCATTTGTTGAGCCAAACCAACCAATTTTTGGACTCCTTAGCATTAGCTGTTCAAAATCAACAAAAGGAAGCACATGACAGTTTGGTGAGTTTGGGTCGTGTCGCGGAAACTACGCCAGTTGCTGAACCTCTCAATGATGAAAAGAGAGAAAAAATCGATTATTATAATGTTGCTCATAGGATCAAGGAAGAAGTTACCAAACAACCATCTATTTTGGTCGGTGGTACTTTGAAGGAATATCAATTAAAGGGTTTACAATGGATGGTTTCTTTGTTCAATAACCATTTGAATGGTATTTTAGCAGATGAGATGGGTTTGGGTAAAACTATCCAAACAATCTCTTTGATCACTTACCTTATTGAAGTGAAAAAGATCCCAGGTCCATTCTTGGTGATTGTTCCTTTATCTACCATAACCAATTGGAATTTAGAATTTGAAAAATGGGCACCGGCGGTGAAGAAAATCACTTATAAAGGTACTCCCAACCAACGTAAGGTGTTACAGCATGACATCCGTATTGGAAATTTCCAGATCCTTTTGACAACTTTTGAGTATGTCATCAAGGATAAAACGTTACTTGGTAGAATCAAATGGGTACATATGATCATTGATGAAGGTCACAGAATGAAAAACGCTCAATCGAAATTGTCCGAAACCTTGACTCAGAATTATCATAGTGACTACCGTTTAATTTTAACTGGTACACCATTACAAAACAATTTGCCTGAGTTATGGGCGTTATTGAATTTTGTTTTGCCAAAAATTTTCAATTCCGTGAAGTCTTTTGATGAATGGTTTAATACTCCATTTGCAAATACCGGTGGTCAAGATAGAATCGAATTGACGGAAGAAGAAACGTTGTTGGTGATTAGAAGATTGCACAAAGTCTTGAGACCTTTCCTTTTGAGAAGATTGAAAAAAGATGTCGAAAAAGATCTTCCAAGCAAGGTTGAAAAAGTCGTTAAATGTAAAATGTCTGCATTACAATCTAAGTTATACCAACAGATGTTGCGATACAATATGTTGTATGCTGGTGATCCAGAGGATGGATCAGTTCCATTAACCATCAAGAATGCAAACAATCAAATCATGCAATTGAAGAAAATCTGTAATCATCCATTCGTTTACGAAGAAGTTGAGCATTTTATTAATCCCAGTATCGAGACAGATGACCAAATCTGGAGAGTCGCTGGTAAGTTTGAATTGTTGGATAAAGTGTTACCTAAATTCAAAGCAACGGGCCATAAAGTGTTGATGTTTTTCCAAATGACCCAAATCATGAACATCATGGAAGATTTCTTGAGATTCAGAGGATTGAAGTACATGAGATTGGATGGTGGTACCAAGGCAGACGACAGAACTGAACTATTGAAACTTTTCAATGCACCTGACTCTGATTATTTCTGTTTCCTTTTGTCCACGAGAGCTGGTGGTTTGGGTTTGAATTTACAAACTGCAGATACAGTTGTCATTTTTGATACCGATTGGAACCCTCATCAAGATTTACAAGCTCAAGATAGAGCGCATCGTATTGGTCAAAAGAATGAAGTTAGAATTTTAAGATTAATTACTGAGAACTCTGTGGAAGAAATGATTTTAGAAAGAGCTCATGCTAAGTTGGAAATTGATGGTAAAGTTATTCAAGCAGGTAAGTTCGATAACAAATCCACGGCTGAAGAACAAGAAGCCATGTTGAGAGCCTTGATAGAGAAGGAAGACGAGCGTAGACAAAAGGGAACGGACGAAGAGGAGGAGGATTTGGACGATGACGAATTGAATCAAATCATTGCAAGAAATGAAAACGAGTTGGAAGTGTTTAGAAAATTTGACGAGGAACGATATGTTGCCACTAGAGATGCGGCATACCCAGCGAGATTATACACCGAACAAGAATTGCCAGACATCTATAAAAAGGATCCGGAGCTGCTCTTCAAGAAAGAAGACGAGGTAATGGAAGAGTACGGCCGTGGGGCTAGAGAAAGAAAAACATTGCACTACGATGACAATTTAACTGAAGAACAATGGTTAAGAAAAATTGATGGTGTTGTGTCGGATGATGATGATGGTGGTGCTGATGATGATGATATTAGTGATTCGGAAGCGGAATCCAAACCTAAGAAAAAAGGAAAGAGAGGCCGTAAACCGAAAGTCCAACCAGTTGATGACGAAGAGAGTCAAACTGAATCCGAGATTCCTTCAGCTAAGCGTTCCTTCATTGATGATTCAGAGGACTTTGCACCACCAAAGAGACAAAAATCTACCACACCAAGTGTTTCCTCTGTTAGAGGAAGAGGCAGGGGCCGTGGGCGCGGTCGCGGGAGAGGAAGAGGTAGAGGCGCTTTATTATCGCGTTACGCACCATCGATTGATCCATTGACCGCAGAAGAGAGATCAACGTTACAGAATAACATCGAAAGTATCTTGGGATTGATTATCAATTACAAGAATGAACACGACAGAAAATTGAGTGAATTGTTTTTGGTGAAACCACCGAAGAAATTGTACCCAGACTATTACGTTTTGATCAAACATCCTATTGCACTCGATGTCATTAAAAAGAGAACTGCAACCAACACTTACAGTAAGATCAGAGAATTTTTAGAAGACATTCATCTAATGTTCAGTAACGCCAAGGTATATAACGAAGAAGGGTCAATTGTATATCAGGATGCAGCATTTTTGGAAAAATTGTCGATGGATAAATTTGGAGAGTTGTATTCCACTCTTCCAGAAGAAGAATTGACCAAGATTTTGGACTTCAGCGAGTTTGACGAAATGTTTAGTTTGAAGCCTTTAGTACCATCAACGGCCATAAAACATCCAATTGAAGCAAAATTGGAGAGAATCGATAGAGGAGAAAGTATTGATAGCCCGTTGATAAATGTGTCTACAACCGCTGGTACCGAAGAGTCTACACCAGCAAACATTGATTAGGGTAAAATCAAGATAAAAAACTCACGTATGTATTATTTGTATATTATTCATTTATATTAAATTAAATTAATAAACAGTTTAGTTATTTGTATTTTTTAACGTTACTATAAAACCAGTCTAGATAGCGCTATACTGTGGTAAATCATCGTCAATTTCCCTATTGTTAACCACATCATTAATTACATTATTTATAGCCTCTACGAATTGAAATAATCCACCATCGTTAAACTTAATTTCTCCTTTATAGTACTGATTCTTCGGAAAACCATCGCTGGCAATACTTGGCTGCAGAGCACTGTAAAACATGAACTCCCAATAATTTGGGCCAAACCAAGGGGCTTTAATTTGATGTGACAACTGTAAAATCGGAGATAAATTCAAATCAATTACAAACGATTGAATATCGCCTTGAGTAGCCGTTATGAATATTAATCTTTTGGAAGTTAGGTACAAATATCCGTCCGTTGCTGATATGCTAATCTTATTGGAACTTGTGTCTTGCAGCTTGATAAGCAATGCTTGCCTTACGGTTTTGGTTTTGTACTTTAGTGTTTCCAAGCCATCGCTGCTTATTTCAAAGGGTAGAATGTGTGGTTGTTCAGCTATGATTTTCAAGTAATCTGGCTTCAATACAGCTCCGTTAACCGACATAGTTGGTTATGTGTAAGTAGTTGATTGTTCAAACCAATTTTGGCTGTTATTTGGTATGAAAATTAAGGGTCACGTGTTATGAATAATTTTGTCGCATTAGTATGAACAATATTGTCCGCCTTAGTATGAACATTTTTCTACAAGTACTATGAATAATTTTGTCTTACATGTATGAATAATTTTAGCGCGCTAGTTTGAATTAAAAATAAAAAGACTGTATATATTAGCTTTTTGTCCTCACCAGTTCTATCAAATTTTTTGTAGGACAAAGAAAAAGTGTATCTCATCGGATACCTGGAACACTAGTTCAAAATTCACGAAGTATACCCCACTCATGAGTACAGCATACTTTAAACAATCCCGTTCGTTTGTGAACGAGTTGATTCCATACATGCAGAAAACGATCCAATTTGCATACGGAAAAATACATATGAGGCATACGAAAGCTTGCCAACAAATAATCGACAAATTGGACTTGACCAAACACTACAAACCTGGAAAATTTGACCTCATCGATGCCAACCCAGGGTACGGTATGTTTTCTACCATGTTGAACTACGAGCTTAAACCAAGGAATCATATTTTGATTGAATCAAATGAAAGATGCGTAACTACATTACAGACGATTATCGACCAAGCCCCAATAGAAAATCACGATTGGAACTTCACATTATATAAAAAGGATCCTTATGAATGGTCAACATACACAGATTTGATTGTCACCGACAAGCTTATACAACCTAAATTCAAATCGTATGATACTTTGAATGATGAGTTGTTGATAGTTGCCAATTGGTCTGGTGCCAAGGACGAGTCGATTGTTGCACAATGGCTTCAATGCTGCGGAGATAGAAACTGGCTTATGAAATACGGGAAAGTTAAGATGATCTTATTCATGCCTCTTGACACTGCAGCCAAGTTCCTTACAGAGCAAGGGAGTAAGAGAAGAAGGAGAACAGCTTTTAAAAGAAATATGTATACCGATTGCAAGTTGATCGCATTTACCGATTCTAAAGAGCCATTCGGTCATAGCTTTGACCCTCTTGTTTTAGTCAGGGATCAGCCTGTTGCACTCGATACATTAGCAACATTTAGAAGTAGTGATATGGCAGTTGTGGAATTCACTCCTGGAAAATACACTTCTGATAAGATAGCCAACGTTGAACCTTTCTTGCTGCAAATTTTTTTGCGCAAGATGAAGCTCAGAGAGAAAATTCCAGCATTAGCTCCAGGAGCAGAATATATGTTCAGAGATTTACCAGATAAAGTATTGGAAAAAACCCCCCAAGATTTGACACCAGAAGATATGATAAAGTTTTCTGAAGCTTATGAAAAATGGCCATTTAAACCAGCAATTGAAGAATTATATAATATTGATATCCACTCCGACAGCTAAGGGTAATAGTTATATTTTTTTTATCTACAAAGAAGAAGCAAACATGCTATGTGTGTATGTCTTTATATAGAATCGTATACTACTAGTCATACCAGTAATAAATTTCCTGTACATAATTCATCAATTGTGTTATTACAATTGCAACTTTGGTAAATGTCCAGGGTGAGCACCGTGGTGTAAAGTGTCAAATTTTCTTGCGAGTTTAACAGGCACTGTTATGCATCTTCTTTCAGGAGGTCGATTTTGTTCCTGCTGTTCAGTGACTGCTGGGGTTGTAAGTGCAACTGGGGTCGCGTACTGTTCCTGAAGACTTTGTGCTTGAATTGGGTCTCTTTTCAGGTGTTGATGCTGGGGACTGATATGTGGAGTCTTTTGTGGTGAAGGTTGGGTAGTAATATTTCTCTCTGCACTTCGAACTAATGGGGGGACCTCATCTGATTTTGGATTGCCAATTCTGCTTGCCCTTTCTGAATAGACTGAAGAGGCACATGAACAAGGTAATAGTGCTTGTCGTCTGATTATTTTCTTATGGTCACTGAAAAATAATACCATAACTGCCAAAAAAGAAAGTAGCTCCAAAATCAACATGGGGTAAGAAATGTCATACGAATAGTCATGCAATCGGGATTTGGAGATCAAAACCATTAAAATGAAAGCCACGTTTGTGGTGTTGACAAAATATAACAGTGCCAAATTCACATAATGCCATACTAGATTCTTGGGTACGCAATAAAACACAGCATACAATGTGAATAAAACGCCCGAATTTATCAACAATCCCAATTTTCCAATAGTGACAGGAGCTATCACGTTGCTTACTTTTTTGATAACTCGCACAGTGTCGAGACCGCTTTCCGTGTATAATCGGGTCAAGATAATTGCTAGGAATTCTTGAACCACTTGAATATGAGATGTTAAGTGAAACACGGTTAGCGCATGAGGAAACTTTGCCATGATTACATTCTGGACACTAATACTACTGTTGATTTTGAACTTTTTATTTGGACCAGCAAAAAATCCTTCCCTTAAAATCACCAGAATTGAATTATCATTACAAATAAACAATGGTTTCGCAACTATTGTGGTATCATTGATGTGATTCAAATATATCGCTTCGTTTCTCAAATAGATTCCACGAAGTATATTCTCCAAGCTGTCGGAAAGCACAGATTGTTCAATTGGACTGATACTGGTAGACAATAAACTGACAACATCGACTTCACCAAAGTATATTTTGAAGTTTAAAGTATAATGATTGATGAGGTTCACGAAAATTAACCACAAAAGGAAGTTTTTCAAATTGTATGCCGTCGCAACGGTAGGATTTTGTGGTATCTGAGCTGAGCTTTGAACCCAGCCTGGTGCAGTTGAATGAAATAACGACGTTGGAAATTCTTTGGATAGGATTCTCATAATACTGATGGTACAAGAGGTGACTTTCGAATAAGTTTGTAATGATGAACAAGAAAAATAAAAGGTGAAAGCGAGAGAACGAAAACCAACAAAACTTTATGGAGTTTTGGCTGCAAAAGAATATGGCATTATTTTTTTTTTATTATTATTACTATAGTAACATGTACACAAATCACAGTGGAATATTGGACAAATTTGCAAACAAAGTAACTAATTTATCGCTATTAAAAACACTCTCAGAAGGCATCCCAAAATACGAAGCATTTGGTAGAGCTGTCATCAATGCAACAATAGATGGACCTACAAGGGATTCTTCCTCTGAAGATTTGTTCTCTTCTTCTTCAATCATGCTCCTCGAATCTTGAATACTTTTAACAGCAGACTTAGACTCTTCTTCATTGAAATTGGATAATCTTTGTCTTTTCAACCTAGCCAATTCTTCATCGTCAATATCTATAGCATCACCACGACCCAATTCATCTTTCTTTATTATATTCACGTTATCCAACCTGTACCTATCTGTGAATAAATCAACCGGGTCATCATTTGGGAACAATTGTTCGCACTTTTTTGCAAAACTGTGAGTTATGTCCAATGAAAGGAAGCTAGATGCAAATGAAATGTACTTTTGGAATAACAATTTCAAATATTTCTGCTTCGTTTTGAGGTTTCTTTCCTTTTTCTTTCTTGACAATGGATCTATATCTGTGGATTGCAATTCCTCCTGTAATGAACTTATTTCCTTTGTAAAATTAGCATCTGAAGATTGAATCAATGTTCTCATGGTATCGACATCATTGGTCATAATTAAATAATCCAAATAGTCCAACAAGAACTTCCCATTGGTTTGGAAATTTTTCTTGCCCAAATCAAAAATCTTCAATGCAGTTGTCTTTTTATCCGAGTAGTGTTCCAATAAGGCATTCTCCACAAATAACAGATAACCGATCTTCCCAAATTTTCTAGCTTGTTTGAACACGTTCCTAGCCTCTTTAATTCCTTCGGCACGTTTACTAGCAGTCATTAGTTTTACGGACACAAGAGTTATTGCCTCTGCTAATCTTATCTGTTCTTTTTCCAATAAAATCAATCGTTTGGAATCGGCAAGCGAGATTCGGTAAGCTTGCCCTTTGGTTTTGGACCCGTCCCCATTCATATCAACGCCCATGGTAGTTTTCTTATTATCGTCATCCCCATCGTCATTTTCACCATCTTCGTCTTGAATCTTTGGTTTGATTTTTTCTTGAAGAGCATCGAGCTGACTAGCGACACCACTGTATTCTTTTTGCAACGAATCAATCAATTTATTGAGTACGTCTTTTGCGTTACCAAATGAATTGTCTCTTTCATACAACTCAGCCAATTGAAACGAAAGAAGCATACTTTTAGGGTTCAACGTCAATCCCCCATCCCGTAACGTGCTAATACTCTCTTGTAAATTACCTTCTTCGTTTTGAAATAACAAGTATTTAACGTATTGAAACCAAATTTCAGGAACAAAAGGTAGAGCGTACGTTGCCTGTTTATAAACATACTGTATACGTTTATCATTTAGAGATTCATCTTTTAATTCTAGTTTATTTTGTTTTTCTAATTCTAACCATCTAAGCCAGTATTGCAACTGCCTCTCAACATCGTCATCCTCATTGTTGTTCAAAGGGTTTAAGCTTCTCTTCAATTTCTTGTCAGTAACTCTATTGAACTCTGTGATCCAGGATCTAGCAAGCATGAATTCGGCGGACTTTTCAGAAACAAATTTTGAAGCTGTCACTGGACTCAATTCATTTTCCCATTTGGTGTATTGTGACCAACTAGTCTCGATATTTTCAGTTGGTATAATAAGGAATTTCTTGTATGCTTTTCTAATCAAATCAACTTTCTGTTGTTGCTCCCAGTTGGCCGTTGGACTCCAGCTTTTCAAGAAACCTATATAATCCTGCCATAGGGTATCGCTTGAAATATCCATACCCACTTTGTTTATTGCAAATTCAAATGCTTGGATGACAGTGGCACGAGCCTTTTCACCTCCAGTAACGAAGTCAGTCACACTCCTAACGTAGTCAACGTAAATTCGGCACAACTCAACATTGTCTGTTAAATCTAAGCATTCTTGGAATAAGGTTTCAACTTTCTCTTTCTCATCACGATTTAATTCATATTTGATGTATTTGCACCAAGTAGCACCCTAAAATTCTTAATGTTAGTATACCCTAAAATTCTACTTCATTACAGGAACGGAAAAGTTGATTAAACCTTTGACGTATTTTACTATGTCATGGTTTCTTCATTAAAAATGCAATATAAAAAGTATATACAAAGAACGGCGATGGATCAGCCATTACCAGTCAAGAAATAAGAATACTCAAAGGACAACTTTTCCGTATACCATGGGTTTTTTTTAAATAAAAAATGAACATACGTCGAATCTAAAGATCCTTAAATACTTATCAAGGGTATTTCTCACTTGTTCTTGATTATCTTTGACGATCAATTGATCTATTAGTTTTTGCCATTTGGTATAATCCAACGGGTTCTCTTCTAGTTCCTCTTCCAATTGACCTAGTTTATCCAACGAAAGTTTCTTGTGTTTCTGTTGGGGGATAAACACTGAAGACATGATTAATTAGATATGTCCGTTAATACACTTTAATAGATTGGTGAATGGATGATTCTTTGGTTGGGATGGGACAGCTTCCTTAGTGCTGTTTGTAGTTGTTGCTTTGATCGCCAACTTCAAAATTTCAGCGTCCGAAGAACTTCGCGCAGCTTCTCAGGTTTTTCTTCGCCTTTTTTTTGAAACCAATTTACACGACCGTCATTTTGCCCACATCATCAACCATGATCCAATTACATGTATGGGGTAAAAACGAAGAGGTATCTATTATCTCGCCGACATCGGTTGCTTCATGTTGGTTATTGCAATTGGTATTGACCCCACAAGATGTGCCATTTGAGATTGTTACTTCTAACAATACCAATCTATCGAGTATCAATGAGTTGCCAGTCTTGGTTGTGAATGGAAAAGAGAAGTACAGTGGGTTTGGCGAAATCATCAGTTACATTGATGAAAAGTATGAATCTTCAAAGTATCTTACTTTAAAGTTGTTGACACCATCTCAGCAATTACTCAACAGATGTTTGCATAATGTTTTATCCTCAAAGATTCAGTATATCAACCAATATAATCTTTATTCAAACACCAAGAACTATGAACAATTCACAAGAAAGGTCTTTTCAACGTATTTCCCATTTCCAATGATGTACAATCAACCATTGAAGTATCACAACCAAGCCCAACAACAGATAAAATTGCTTGGGTTGTCAAAGAACCAAGTTAGTTTGTTCAACTTCATGGGAGGCGGAGAAGATCAGGAAATTGCTCAAACTGAAATATTCAATGACGAAATAGATGATAGTGATGATGAGCAAGACGAAGTTGCCCTTAGTTCGTTGCATGAGAAACAATTATTGAAGAAATCTAAAACCAAACAAGTTCTACAGGAATCCAAGAACTCAATGAGATGCTTAATATTGCTCAACCACTACATGAATGAGTTCATTAAGCTCTATGCAAAGAATGACAGTGGTGAGGATAAATTTGGATTCCTCTTTGGGGATGCACCTACTTCAAGCGAGTTATTGTTTTATGCATACATCATATGTTTAACAAGTGATAAATTGCCAGACAGATTTATTTACAATTACTTATTATTGAAACAGCCAGAAGTTTTGAAATTTGTCGAGCAAACCACGAAGAGTTATCCGAGCAATTCCTTTAGAGAACCCGTTGGTGACGAAGTTCCAAATTTGTTTAACGAAGTTGGATATTGGACAGGCTTGATTAGGTATTAATTATGCGAGCCGCACAGCATAAACACGCTCATCAACTTTTAACAAAGTGATGATTGAAAAAAAAAAGTTTTTTCCTTTTTTGATTTCACTTTTCTTTTTAACCCAACTTTTAATGTACCAATCAACCCAATAAACAATCCACTTTGTAAATAGAGTTGAAGAGAATATAAATAAATTTATCATCTCACCTATCTGTAGACCTTTTATTTTCAATTTGGCAATCTCAGCATAGTTTCATTTTTCGACAATCATATCCCATGTCATAAATGATGGAATTTTCTTGCCATAAATCAACAACAAGTTTATACTAATTGAATATCTTAGTATGTCTTTTTCACAAGTAGACATCAATAGAGTTTATTATTCAATTAGGGAACTTACATTAGCTTAGCTTGATAACTCTCCACCTGCCTCTTTTGCTCCAATTATCCGACGGTTAATTTCTCGGTTCCAATTCCCTCTTTGTTGCGGGAATTTCTTCTGTATTTTTCTTTTTATTTTTTCTTAATCATTTTTTTATTTTGATTTCGGGAAAACTATTACATCACCACCACTTTTCTTTCTTTTCCTACCACTCAACCTAATTTGCTCACGATGAAGGTGTTATCAATTGTTCTATCAGCTTCGTTGTTGCTGTTTTCTAGTGCAGCAACCGTTCCAGAGGACCTCTTACCACTAGAAACTCCTGCACCTACCCCAGCATCATCAGCTTCGGAATCCTTGCATTTGTTCAAACGTATGAGAGATGTTATTATAAACAAGGAGTATGCTAAAAACCAAGCTGCCAAAACCCAGTCTTCTTCCACTGAAACTCCTCCACCAAAATGGATTAGAACTTACGATGGGAAAACGGAGATCGTCACTCCGACTGTCATCCAAGGGGTTACTTTTAGTGCAAAACCCCCAGAAACCACCGATGGATTAGAATGGTGGGTGTCTTTGAAGGATGATGGATCACCAAAGACAATTAAACCACAGAATAAAAATGGTCAGATCAAAAATGGTCGACCTGATTACAGTACATGGTTCCAAACTGCAACCACCATAACTTACAATAAAGAACAATTGCAAGCTCATAATATGGCCGACGATGAAATCTTTGAAGAAGTCAAATACATACAAGAGTCTGATTTGGATACTCATTTATTGAGTCCATTGATCAGATGTACTCCAGATAGATACAAGAAGAAAGGTATCGGTAGAGATAAGTCAACAGAACCTTTCTGTACTCCTAAAGATGATGCAAGATTAACCATGGGTAAGATTTATTTTATCACCTGGTATTCCAGATTTTTCGACGATGATGTTAAGAAGGTGAGAATTCATTTGAACCATATTAACGAGAAATGGACTCAAAAAGGTTTGAAGAAAAGAGATGACGAACACGACGAAGAGATTGTTGAAGAATCAGTCGATGAGGCCACCGTAAACCAAGCAATCACTAAAAGATCCGCTGTCCTTGAAAAAGGTGGTAAAATATCGTCGAACTTCTTTAAATCAGAACCAATTGATGTTGATGCTGGTTGGTACGGTTTGGACATTTCGCCTGACTGGTTTGACAATGAATATTGGAGAAAAGTCCTTATTTCTATTGTTCCAGAAGGCTATGAAGACAACGAAGATTATAATGTGTTTGATAACTCCATTGTTATTGAAATCTGGAAAGGTGTGAAAGTATCCAAGGGACATTTGGAGGACTTGAAGAAATTGGACGAAAAATATGCCAATAGACACATGACTGACATTGAAGTTGAAGAAGGCATCAACTTTGACGAATATATTGTCATGATTGCCTTGCCAACCTGTGTCATAATTGCTGGTTTTGGAATGTGGTTGTTCGTAACAATCAACAAGATCGACTTAAGTAAAGTGAAGAAAAGAAAATTTGCTCGTGATAAAACCAGTCACAAAAGAATTCCGTTCATCAGCAAGAAATATAAAGATAACGCTTATAGTGAATTACCGCAATTCAGTACCGAGTTAGACGATATGAAGCACGATTAAAACTGATAAAAGTATGTATAGTAACTAGATATCAGTTTGCGTATACCATTTAATTGCACCTAAAATTTTAGCATCAAAAGCGAATATCATGTTTTAGAGCATTTTATAAGATTACCCCTGATCTGAATCAGGATAGTCCAGAACGACCAAATATTGATAAACCGACAAATGAAGTTACGAATCCAAATTCCGACAACCCATAATCTGAATAAATATGTTGTATATTATCAATACTTTACTCTACATATTGTAATCGTTTATTAATACAGATTCACGATCTCTCTTATTTGAATATCGAATGACAGGAATGGTCTGCTTGGAACTCAGGTTGGATGGTGACCGCGTCGATGCCATACCTGTGCAACACTTCTCTTACCTGACTAACTGCAGCCAAAAACAACTTCCTATCAAGCTGCTCGGAGAACTCGACGTACTGTTGCTCGTCCACTGTATTTCCCAGAGACGATTTGCCTGCTGTACCAGTACTACCGTTTTGGTTGGTTGGAGGAAGGTTGATTTCGCAGTTTGGATTCAATTCGACATGCAACGTGGCAATGAGAATGTCTTCGTTCAAGTTCCACACATGGAAGTCGTGGATGTTCTTGATCAATGGGAGCTTCTTGATTTGTTCTGCAATGACGTTGGAGTCGATGTTGGGTGGTGCACTCTGCAACAAGATCCTCAGCGCCTTACGCACCAATGGCAACGCCGAGTTGAGAATAATCAACGTGATGACCAACGACGTCACTGGGTCCGCGTAGAATCTCCACGTGTAGTCCGTCTTCCAGATGATCAATGCAGTGATGATCACACCGACGTTACCCAATGCGTCTCCCAATACATGCAAGAACACACCTTCCATATTCATCGACTTCTTCTTCTTCGTCTGCTTTTTGTTCTTGTCCTCCTTGCTCTTGTTCTTGCTGTTCGAATTTTCACCATTGAGATTGTGACCACCTGAGACAGACTCGTCATGGCTGTGTCCATTGCTGTTGCTGCCAATGTCGTCATTACCTTGCTGGCTCTCTGGTATACCAACAATCGAAGCTCTGTGGATTCTCTCCACCACATTGTCTGGCATGTAATCAAACACTTCAGAAGGTGTCGATCTGAGCGACTTGTCAACCAACGGGGTGTTTTCAGTAGCAATCGTGGTCGGTAAGCCAACACTAGCCTCTTCGTCAACATGCTGATGGTCCAGGTCGGAGTGGGTGTGTGAGTGGGAGTGTGACTCAGAGCCATGGTCCGAACCGCCGTGCGAGTGGGAGTGGCCGTGCTCGTGGAACAACACCAACCCAATTCCATTACTGAGTAGCCCTGCAACACCAACCACCAAAATCAACTTTGGGTTCGTGACTTCTTGTGGTTCAAAGAATCTCTGAATGGCTTCCATGACGATGGTGAAACACAATGCCACCAAGAAAACGGCATTGGTCAATGCTCCCAAAATCTCTGCTCTCTGCCAGCCATACGTGTACTTGCCGTCAGCAGGTCTGGTGTTCTTGACTCTCACGGCCCACAACGCAATCACCAAAGAGATGATATCGTTCAACATGTGGAACGAGTCTGCAATAAGTGCCAACGAGTGCACACTGTACCCGATGATGGCTTCCAATAAGAAAAACACCGTGTCGAGGGCCAACAACAACACGATTCTGATCTCTTTCCCTTTCATCTAGTTGTTGGTGTGAATGGGGGAAGTGGGGGATATGGGAAAAACGATAAAAAAAATCAATAGTTGAATATGAATATAGTTAGCGATAAGTCTAACCCGGGATTTTCAAAACTGTGGAATGCGTAGAAATAAAACTTGTGAAATCCTTGTAGGGGGCGAACGAGTCCTGATGGATTTAAAACGTAGATAGTTAACTAGTGTAGATGCGTTTGAAAGAACAAACAAACAAGTAGCGGGAGAAAGGGGGACAATTGTGGTGGACTGACCGATGATGTTGTTTTCAGCTGGTGTGTAACGTTGGGAAAGAAAAATAATATGCGATAGCACAGATATTCCAAACTGTGAAAAATATTTATTTTATTTGCTCAGAAATCGCAGTGACAGAAGCCCGATTATTAATACCAGCCAAATCTACAAATCCAAGCACGAACGGGGAAGAGACTGAGATGGGGGGATGTAAAATACATTTAAGATTTGCAAATGTATGTGAAAATTTTTTTTAGCTTTTTTTTTGGTATGGATAGCAAATGAAACAATAGGCTCTGGCGTTAGGTAAAAG
The DNA here is from genome assembly GCA_030572435.1 of Candida labiduridarum. Lineage (NCBI taxonomy): Eukaryota > Fungi > Ascomycota > Pichiomycetes > Serinales > Debaryomycetaceae > Candida > Candida labiduridarum. The sequence continues at coordinate 49,374 of JAJLZW010000080.1, forward strand.
TAACGCAGGTATTGTGTAGCCAGGGCATCTACATCTGAAGGAGTCATTTTTGCATGAAGTTGTAAGCACAAACGCAATAGCCATGCACCGGTTCAGCCCTATAGAAGTGTCGGTGTTAACTTAACGTCGGCATCACTCACAGGACTGATATCCTCCTTTATTGTGTCCTATATGTCAAGTTTGAACGAAGGGAAACAATATTGTGGTCCGGCCAGTTCCTTTTCTGGCTATGGGAGCGGTATTTACTTCCGTATTAGGATTGGTGAATCCCCGCGCATTTCTTCCCGATTCATAATGCAAGCTTCTAATATTTTTCCGAGTTGGATACAAAATTGTATTTGCAAATATAAAGAGCCTAGGGTCCGTTGGGGGCACTTTTCAAACCGTCACCTCATCGCATTTTGCTTTTGTGAACACCCGTCCTCACCCACAAGAATCTAGATTGATGAGGGCAGAACATAAATAAGGTTTTCGCTCTTGCTGGTTGTAGAGCCATAGTCATGTTGCAAGGGATGCGAACGTTCCAAACAGGAAGGATTGTATCTGAAAAGAGATCCAACGAAGATAAAAGGGACAGCATCTTGCTAAACTTAACCAGTTACGTACAATCCGCATGTCTTTGCTCATCCCAAGCGATTCCTCCATTCTCACGATCCACACTCCATGCCTTCCTGTTTTTAAGGTTTGTGTTCGGCATGGTGGAATGCAGTACTACACTGCCAAGAAGTACCGCACAGAAGGGTCTGGACCCCTCCTCCAGTCAGATGGATCTCGTTACGGAGGAAGATTGGCACAATAATGGCTCACTTGACTCCACCAATATACATCTTCATGGAAAAGCTGTTGGTACAACGGAAAAACATTTGTTCGTGCACGCGAGATCAAAGACGTGCACCACAACCAAAACTATGATTAATCTTTGTGAGGAAGAGAAAAAATAAAGGCAAATAAAAACCGCCAACATCGAAACGTTCCTTCGTTTCCACTATCAAGATTACCTAAAATCGACTACATTCGAAAATCGATTATTTTTGTTCATTCACATCTGAGAAACAAGCACCATGTTGGCACAAGAACACCAATATCCACAACATCAACCCCAACCCCAGCCACATCAACATCAGCATCAACATCAGCATCAGCTGGCACAAACTCAGGCATCACAACCAAAACAACCAAAACAACAGCAACAAACACTGAACTCATCTCAGAACTCCAAGAAACCAAAGAACAAGAAAAAGGCATCACAGCCACGATATAACGACGCGGTCCGAACTCTTCCAAGTGGAGAGCCGGTTAACTTTGGGCATAGTAATGGCAGTGGTAGTGGTAATTACAAGAGAGATAGACTAACTGCGACACCAAGCTTGCCAGATGGGTCGAAGCCAAATTTCCAGCCTTCGAAATCAACCAAGTTGTCATCGTCGTTGTCGTCGCTGTCCCGCAAGAAAAATAGCAACAACAACAGCAACAGCAACAGCAACAGCAACGGCAACAGCAACGGCAACGGCAACGGCAACGGCAACGGCAACGGCAACGGCAACGGCAACGGCAACAATAACAATAACAACAGCAACTACAGCAACAACAACAACAACACTGCTAGTGAGTATAGTTTACCTGATGGGAGGAAGCCAAACTTCTACAACGACAAGTCGTACTCTAGTTTCAAAAACTACTACAACAACCCCAACACCAAGGCTATCCGGGAGAAGAAGGTGGACGACAACACATACGCCGGATCTTCATTTCATTCTTCACCGGACGCATTCAACTTGCCAAAACCTTCTTTCAAATCAAGCAACGGTTCACCTAGACAACCAGATGTGCTGAGGGAACCACGAGTAAATCCAGATTCTTCAAATGGATTTTGATTGGTTTTTTTTTTTGTGTTTTTTTAAATTTTGATTTTTTTTTTGATTTTTTTGGTAACGGGTTTTATGGATTTGGGAACTATAATTGGGATGTTTTATTTTACAACTGTTTTATTTACTTGATTTATATGTTTCGAGCATTTTGTTGATTTCAATGTTGATTAGATGTTTTCAATTCTACTGTGCTTTTTTTTTTGATTTTTGATTTTAAGGAAGAGAGTTAACGATGTGAACGCTGTGTGATTGTATGTTATATATAGGTCATATTCAATTCGATTTTAATGTATAATTTACACAATTGGTATCCTTTTGATGTGGGTGCAAAAATAAAAGTGTCGAAAACACTCACAATCTTTATTTCAAAACGTACGAAAACCCTATAATACCGATACCTATGATGCACCACGTCATTGACGAGTTGACATTTCCTCCAAATGCAATACTGCTACCAAACATGCTCAATGCCACCACGGTTAAAAACCCACTGGTCACAGCCATGGTAATGCCGAAAATGTAGTTAAGCTTGTCCAAGTCGTACTTGTCCGAATTGAAGAACAAGAAAATGTCACCAAGTACAGCACCTATTGGACTTGAGAGACCCCCTAAAAATGATGTTATTAAAATAGCAACGGCTTTCGGATTTTTGACGCTATTTTCCATCGCATAAAATAACGGAAGACATATTGAGAATCCTTCCACAAAATTATGCACTATTAAACTTAGAAATATCGAAATTCCCAATTCTGGGTTAGTTTCTGAAGTCACATAGGTGATGAAACCTTCTGGCAATTTGTGCAAAGTTATTGCTAGTGTTGTTTGAATACCAATGACTAACAATCTAGAATGTGCCGAATTGACATGATGATGGTGCGAGTGGTTGTATCGACTGTGATGGGACGCCCTCGAGATTGATCTCTGTAAGCTAGCTTGTTGATGTTGGTAATCTACTTCTTCTTCATCTCTTGCGCGAGTGCGGTGATCGTGTAGTTCATGATGATCATGTTCATGTTCCTGGTGATCATGGTCATTGTGGTTGTGTTGATTGTGGTCATGGTCGTAGTCATGGTCGCGGTCATGATGTTCGTGTTGATGGTGTTCGTGATCATGGTGAAGTCTATCAAATTTTGCTTGAGGTAATGTTGGAATCTCACAGTAATGTAACTCGGTAGGCTCATCGTCCAAATTAAGATAAGCACACAATTCAGCAGAAGTGTAGCCTCTACACTCACCCGCTGACCCGTCTTTCGGGCCCTCTCGGTCTAATAATTTCTGAAGAATTGACTTTCTATGATCGAGTAATTTGTTGGCTAGTAAGGCAGTTTGTTCAGTCTCAACACCAGAATCCAGAATCTCATCAGAATTGTCTCCATCATGGTGGTCATCATGGTCATGGCTTGCACAATGAACAACGCTTTGACTTGTCATTAAGTGCAAGATCAAATTAAAACTTAAACAAATCAATATCCCCGAAACATAACTGAGAATCAAATCAAACTTCAACCATGATTCACTCCTTCCTTTGGAATATCCAAACAAATATTTCTGTGATTGTGGCAATAATCTGAACAAGCTTGTGAATATTATCGAGCCGGACGATAAAGCAAGTGTTGCGTTTAGAAATTTGTAGTTTTCCTTGATTTGTAGTTTGTATCTGGAAGTAATGAACCTCGGTAATATCGCATAGTAGATGTCATCGATAGTGATAATAAAACTTCCCAAGACACACAATAACGAAGAACATATAGTCAATACCCAACCCTGGGACAACTCGAGCGGAAATGACATCGTTGATTAATCTTAATAGGAATCAGACGTGATTGCCGACTATTGTTATTTTTATTTGGCTTATTTCCTTGCCCGCCCATTCATATCATGATGGCCATTTTTTTTACCCTAGTGGTTATCACAGAAAAATGTTGTGCTACTTAACCACAAACTCCGACCACGTGACATGCTAACTCCGTTACATTTCCCTAGCAACCTAATACTCTTGGAAACCTAGTATACCCATCATTGACAGTCTGTAAATAGCGAACTTGCAAAGAGTGTTCAACTCCAGGAAGTACAAGCTGAATATACTACTCAACTTCTCAGGATCAACAGGATAGTGATTAGTGGGTTCCTAACCATAGCAGCGGTGGGTATCCTTGGCAACAGCATACGTCATTGGGACGCAATCTGAGCCTCCCAACTACTTGATCTATCCTCGAAAGTATTATCGATTCGAAGCCTACGAAGGTGGGCTTAATAACAGAGTAGTTATCAGAACATTCCGCTCGTTTTGCACCCACATCAAAAGGATACCAATTGTGTAAATTATACATTAAAATCGAATTGAATATGACCTATATATAACATACAATCACACAGCGTTCACATCGTTAACTCTCTTCCTTAAAATCAAAAATCAAAAAAAAAAGCACAGTAGAATTGAAAACATCTAATCAACATTGAAATCAACAAAATGCTCGAAACATATAAATCAAGTAAATAAAACAGTTGTAAAATAAAACATCCCAATTATAGTTCCCAAATCCATAAAACCCGTTACCAAAAAAATCAAAAAAAAAATCAAAATTTAAAAAAACACAAAAAAAAAAACCAATCAAAATCCATTTGAAGAATCTGGATTTACTCGTGGTTCCCTCAGCACATCTGGTTGTCTAGGTGAACCGTTGCTTGATTTGAAAGAAGGTTTTGGCAAGTTGAATGCGTCCGGTGAAGAATGAAATGAAGATCCGGCGTATGTGTTGTCGTCCACCTTCTTCTCCCGGATAGCCTTGGTGTTGGGGTTGTTGTAGTAGTTTTTGAAACTAGAGTACGACTTGTCGTTGTAGAAGTTTGGCTTCCTCCCATCAGGTAAACTATACTCACTAGCAGTGTTGTTGTTGTTGTTGCTGTAGTTGCTGTTGTTATTGTTATTGTTGCCGTTGCCGTTGCCGTTGCCGTTGCCGTTGCCGTTGCCGTTGCCGTTGCCGTTGCTGTTGCCGTTGCTGTTGCTGTTGCTGTTGCTGTTGTTGTTGCTATTTTTCTTGCGGGACAGCGACGACAACGACGATGACAACTTGGTTGATTTCGAAGGCTGGAAATTTGGCTTCGACCCATCTGGCAAGCTTGGTGTCGCAGTTAGTCTATCTCTCTTGTAATTACCACTACCACTGCCATTACTATGCCCAAAGTTAACCGGCTCTCCACTTGGAAGAGTTCGGACCGCGTCGTTATATCGTGGCTGTGATGCCTTTTTCTTGTTCTTTGGTTTCTTGGAGTTCTGAGATGAGTTCAGTGTTTGTTGCTGTTGTTTTGGTTGTTTTGGTTGTGATGCCTGAGTTTGTGCCAGCTGATGCTGATGTTGATGCTGATGTTGATGTGGCTGGGGTTGGGGTTGATGTTGTGGATATTGGTGTTCTTGTGCCAACATGGTGCTTGTTTCTCAGATGTGAATGAACAAAAATAATCGATTTTCGAATGTAGTCGATTTTAGGTAATCTTGATAGTGGAAACGAAGGAACGTTTCGATGTTGGCGGTTTTTATTTGCCTTTATTTTTTCTCTTCCTCACAAAGATTAATCATAGTTTTGGTTGTGGTGCACGTCTTTGATCTCGCGTGCACGAACAAATGTTTTTCCGTTGTACCAACAGCTTTTCCATGAAGATGTATATTGGTGGAGTCAAGTGAGCCATTATTGTGCCAATCTTCCTCCGTAACGAGATCCATCTGACTGGAGGAGGGGTCCAGACCCTTCTGTGCGGTACTTCTTGGCAGTGTAGTACTGCATTCCACCATGCCGAACACAAACCTTAAAAACAGGAAGGCATGGAGTGTGGATCGTGAGAATGGAGGAATCGCTTGGGATGAGCAAAGACATGCGGATTGTACGTAACTGGTTAAGTTTAGCAAGATGCTGTCCCTTTTATCTTCGTTGGATCTCTTTTCAGATACAATCCTTCCTGTTTGGAACGTTCGCATCCCTTGCAACATGACTATGGCTCTACAACCAGCAAGAGCGAAAACCTTATTTATGTTCTGCCCTCATCAATCTAGATTCTTGTGGGTGAGGACGGGTGTTCACAAAAGCAAAATGCGATGAGGTGACGGTTTGAAAAGTGCCCCCAACGGACCCTAGGCTCTTTATATTTGCAAATACAATTTTGTATCCAACTCGGAAAAATATTAGAAGCTTGCATTATGAATCGGGAAGAAATGCGCGGGGATTCACCAATCCTAATACGGAAGTAAATACCGCTCCCATAGCCAGAAAAGGAACTGGCCGGACCACAATATTGTTTCCCTTCGTTCAAACTTGACATATAGGACACAATAAAGGAGGATATCAGTCCTGTGAGTGATGCCGACGTTAAGTTAACACCGACACTTCTATAGGGCTGAACCGGTGCATGGCTATTGCGTTTGTGCTTACAACTTCATGCAAAAATGACTCCTTCAGATGTAGATGCCCTGGCTACACAATACCTGCGTTACTTTTACCTAACGCCAGAGCCTATTGTTTCATTTGCTATCCATACCAAAAAAAAAGCTAAAAAAAATTTTCACATACATTTGCAAATCTTAAATGTATTTTACATCCCCCCATCTCAGTCTCTTCCCCGTTCGTGCTTGGATTTGTAGATTTGGCTGGTATTAATAATCGGGCTTCTGTCACTGCGATTTCTGAGCAAATAAAATAAATATTTTTCACAGTTTGGAATATCTGTGCTATCGCATATTATTTTTCTTTCCCAACGTTACACACCAGCTGAAAACAACATCATCGGTCAGTCCACCACAATTGTCCCCCTTTCTCCCGCTACTTGTTTGTTTGTTCTTTCAAACGCATCTACACTAGTTAACTATCTACGTTTTAAATCCATCAGGACTCGTTCGCCCCCTACAAGGATTTCACAAGTTTTATTTCTACGCATTCCACAGTTTTGAAAATCCCGGGTTAGACTTATCGCTAACTATATTCATATTCAACTATTGATTTTTTTTATCGTTTTTCCCATATCCCCCACTTCCCCCATTCACACCAACAACTAGATGAAAGGGAAAGAGATCAGAATCGTGTTGTTGTTGGCCCTCGACACGGTGTTTTTCTTATTGGAAGCCATCATCGGGTACAGTGTGCACTCGTTGGCACTTATTGCAGACTCGTTCCACATGTTGAACGATATCATCTCTTTGGTGATTGCGTTGTGGGCCGTGAGAGTCAAGAACACCAGACCTGCTGACGGCAAGTACACGTATGGCTGGCAGAGAGCAGAGATTTTGGGAGCATTGACCAATGCCGTTTTCTTGGTGGCATTGTGTTTCACCATCGTCATGGAAGCCATTCAGAGATTCTTTGAACCACAAGAAGTCACGAACCCAAAGTTGATTTTGGTGGTTGGTGTTGCAGGGCTACTCAGTAATGGAATTGGGTTGGTGTTGTTCCACGAGCACGGCCACTCCCACTCGCACGGCGGTTCGGACCATGGCTCTGAGTCACACTCCCACTCACACACCCACTCCGACCTGGACCATCAGCATGTTGACGAAGAGGCTAGTGTTGGCTTACCGACCACGATTGCTACTGAAAACACCCCGTTGGTTGACAAGTCGCTCAGATCGACACCTTCTGAAGTGTTTGATTACATGCCAGACAATGTGGTGGAGAGAATCCACAGAGCTTCGATTGTTGGTATACCAGAGAGCCAGCAAGGTAATGACGACATTGGCAGCAACAGCAATGGACACAGCCATGACGAGTCTGTCTCAGGTGGTCACAATCTCAATGGTGAAAATTCGAACAGCAAGAACAAGAGCAAGGAGGACAAGAACAAAAAGCAGACGAAGAAGAAGAAGTCGATGAATATGGAAGGTGTGTTCTTGCATGTATTGGGAGACGCATTGGGTAACGTCGGTGTGATCATCACTGCATTGATCATCTGGAAGACGGACTACACGTGGAGATTCTACGCGGACCCAGTGACGTCGTTGGTCATCACGTTGATTATTCTCAACTCGGCGTTGCCATTGGTGCGTAAGGCGCTGAGGATCTTGTTGCAGAGTGCACCACCCAACATCGACTCCAACGTCATTGCAGAACAAATCAAGAAGCTCCCATTGATCAAGAACATCCACGACTTCCATGTGTGGAACTTGAACGAAGACATTCTCATTGCCACGTTGCATGTCGAATTGAATCCAAACTGCGAAATCAACCTTCCTCCAACCAACCAAAACGGTAGTACTGGTACAGCAGGCAAATCGTCTCTGGGAAATACAGTGGACGAGCAACAGTACGTCGAGTTCTCCGAGCAGCTTGATAGGAAGTTGTTTTTGGCTGCAGTTAGTCAGGTAAGAGAAGTGTTGCACAGGTATGGCATCGACGCGGTCACCATCCAACCTGAGTTCCAAGCAGACCATTCCTGTCATTCGATATTCAAATAAGAGAGATCGTGAATCTGTATTAATAAACGATTACAATATGTAGAGTAAAGTATTGATAATATACAACATATTTATTCAGATTATGGGTTGTCGGAATTTGGATTCGTAACTTCATTTGTCGGTTTATCAATATTTGGTCGTTCTGGACTATCCTGATTCAGATCAGGGGTAATCTTATAAAATGCTCTAAAACATGATATTCGCTTTTGATGCTAAAATTTTAGGTGCAATTAAATGGTATACGCAAACTGATATCTAGTTACTATACATACTTTTATCAGTTTTAATCGTGCTTCATATCGTCTAACTCGGTACTGAATTGCGGTAATTCACTATAAGCGTTATCTTTATATTTCTTGCTGATGAACGGAATTCTTTTGTGACTGGTTTTATCACGAGCAAATTTTCTTTTCTTCACTTTACTTAAGTCGATCTTGTTGATTGTTACGAACAACCACATTCCAAAACCAGCAATTATGACACAGGTTGGCAAGGCAATCATGACAATATATTCGTCAAAGTTGATGCCTTCTTCAACTTCAATGTCAGTCATGTGTCTATTGGCATATTTTTCGTCCAATTTCTTCAAGTCCTCCAAATGTCCCTTGGATACTTTCACACCTTTCCAGATTTCAATAACAATGGAGTTATCAAACACATTATAATCTTCGTTGTCTTCATAGCCTTCTGGAACAATAGAAATAAGGACTTTTCTCCAATATTCATTGTCAAACCAGTCAGGCGAAATGTCCAAACCGTACCAACCAGCATCAACATCAATTGGTTCTGATTTAAAGAAGTTCGACGATATTTTACCACCTTTTTCAAGGACAGCGGATCTTTTAGTGATTGCTTGGTTTACGGTGGCCTCATCGACTGATTCTTCAACAATCTCTTCGTCGTGTTCGTCATCTCTTTTCTTCAAACCTTTTTGAGTCCATTTCTCGTTAATATGGTTCAAATGAATTCTCACCTTCTTAACATCATCGTCGAAAAATCTGGAATACCAGGTGATAAAATAAATCTTACCCATGGTTAATCTTGCATCATCTTTAGGAGTACAGAAAGGTTCTGTTGACTTATCTCTACCGATACCTTTCTTCTTGTATCTATCTGGAGTACATCTGATCAATGGACTCAATAAATGAGTATCCAAATCAGACTCTTGTATGTATTTGACTTCTTCAAAGATTTCATCGTCGGCCATATTATGAGCTTGCAATTGTTCTTTATTGTAAGTTATGGTGGTTGCAGTTTGGAACCATGTACTGTAATCAGGTCGACCATTTTTGATCTGACCATTTTTATTCTGTGGTTTAATTGTCTTTGGTGATCCATCATCCTTCAAAGACACCCACCATTCTAATCCATCGGTGGTTTCTGGGGGTTTTGCACTAAAAGTAACCCCTTGGATGACAGTCGGAGTGACGATCTCCGTTTTCCCATCGTAAGTTCTAATCCATTTTGGTGGAGGAGTTTCAGTGGAAGAAGACTGGGTTTTGGCAGCTTGGTTTTTAGCATACTCCTTGTTTATAATAACATCTCTCATACGTTTGAACAAATGCAAGGATTCCGAAGCTGATGATGCTGGGGTAGGTGCAGGAGTTTCTAGTGGTAAGAGGTCCTCTGGAACGGTTGCTGCACTAGAAAACAGCAACAACGAAGCTGATAGAACAATTGATAACACCTTCATCGTGAGCAAATTAGGTTGAGTGGTAGGAAAAGAAAGAAAAGTGGTGGTGATGTAATAGTTTTCCCGAAATCAAAATAAAAAAATGATTAAGAAAAAATAAAAAGAAAAATACAGAAGAAATTCCCGCAACAAAGAGGGAATTGGAACCGAGAAATTAACCGTCGGATAATTGGAGCAAAAGAGGCAGGTGGAGAGTTATCAAGCTAAGCTAATGTAAGTTCCCTAATTGAATAATAAACTCTATTGATGTCTACTTGTGAAAAAGACATACTAAGATATTCAATTAGTATAAACTTGTTGTTGATTTATGGCAAGAAAATTCCATCATTTATGACATGGGATATGATTGTCGAAAAATGAAACTATGCTGAGATTGCCAAATTGAAAATAAAAGGTCTACAGATAGGTGAGATGATAAATTTATTTATATTCTCTTCAACTCTATTTACAAAGTGGATTGTTTATTGGGTTGATTGGTACATTAAAAGTTGGGTTAAAAAGAAAAGTGAAATCAAAAAAGGAAAAAACTTTTTTTTTTCAATCATCACTTTGTTAAAAGTTGATGAGCGTGTTTATGCTGTGCGGCTCGCATAATTAATACCTAATCAAGCCTGTCCAATATCCAACTTCGTTAAACAAATTTGGAACTTCGTCACCAACGGGTTCTCTAAAGGAATTGCTCGGATAACTCTTCGTGGTTTGCTCGACAAATTTCAAAACTTCTGGCTGTTTCAATAATAAGTAATTGTAAATAAATCTGTCTGGCAATTTATCACTTGTTAAACATATGATGTATGCATAAAACAATAACTCGCTTGAAGTAGGTGCATCCCCAAAGAGGAATCCAAATTTATCCTCACCACTGTCATTCTTTGCATAGAGCTTAATGAACTCATTCATGTAGTGGTTGAGCAATATTAAGCATCTCATTGAGTTCTTGGATTCCTGTAGAACTTGTTTGGTTTTAGATTTCTTCAATAATTGTTTCTCATGCAACGAACTAAGGGCAACTTCGTCTTGCTCATCATCACTATCATCTATTTCGTCATTGAATATTTCAGTTTGAGCAATTTCCTGATCTTCTCCGCCTCCCATGAAGTTGAACAAACTAACTTGGTTCTTTGACAACCCAAGCAATTTTATCTGTTGTTGGGCTTGGTTGTGATACTTCAATGGTTGATTGTACATCATTGGAAATGGGAAATACGTTGAAAAGACCTTTCTTGTGAATTGTTCATAGTTCTTGGTGTTTGAATAAAGATTATATTGGTTGATATACTGAATCTTTGAGGATAAAACATTATGCAAACATCTGTTGAGTAATTGCTGAGATGGTGTCAACAACTTTAAAGTAAGATACTTTGAAGATTCATACTTTTCATCAATGTAACTGATGATTTCGCCAAACCCACTGTACTTCTCTTTTCCATTCACAACCAAGACTGGCAACTCATTGATACTCGATAGATTGGTATTGTTAGAAGTAACAATCTCAAATGGCACATCTTGTGGGGTCAATACCAATTGCAATAACCAACATGAAGCAACCGATGTCGGCGAGATAATAGATACCTCTTCGTTTTTACCCCATACATGTAATTGGATCATGGTTGATGATGTGGGCAAAATGACGGTCGTGTAAATTGGTTTCAAAAAAAAGGCGAAGAAAAACCTGAGAAGCTGCGCGAAGTTCTTCGGACGCTGAAATTTTGAAGTTGGCGATCAAAGCAACAACTACAAACAGCACTAAGGAAGCTGTCCCATCCCAACCAAAGAATCATCCATTCACCAATCTATTAAAGTGTATTAACGGACATATCTAATTAATCATGTCTTCAGTGTTTATCCCCCAACAGAAACACAAGAAACTTTCGTTGGATAAACTAGGTCAATTGGAAGAGGAACTAGAAGAGAACCCGTTGGATTATACCAAATGGCAAAAACTAATAGATCAATTGATCGTCAAAGATAATCAAGAACAAGTGAGAAATACCCTTGATAAGTATTTAAGGATCTTTAGATTCGACGTATGTTCATTTTTTATTTAAAAAAAACCCATGGTATACGGAAAAGTTGTCCTTTGAGTATTCTTATTTCTTGACTGGTAATGGCTGATCCATCGCCGTTCTTTGTATATACTTTTTATATTGCATTTTTAATGAAGAAACCATGACATAGTAAAATACGTCAAAGGTTTAATCAACTTTTCCGTTCCTGTAATGAAGTAGAATTTTAGGGTATACTAACATTAAGAATTTTAGGGTGCTACTTGGTGCAAATACATCAAATATGAATTAAATCGTGATGAGAAAGAGAAAGTTGAAACCTTATTCCAAGAATGCTTAGATTTAACAGACAATGTTGAGTTGTGCCGAATTTACGTTGACTACGTTAGGAGTGTGACTGACTTCGTTACTGGAGGTGAAAAGGCTCGTGCCACTGTCATCCAAGCATTTGAATTTGCAATAAACAAAGTGGGTATGGATATTTCAAGCGATACCCTATGGCAGGATTATATAGGTTTCTTGAAAAGCTGGAGTCCAACGGCCAACTGGGAGCAACAACAGAAAGTTGATTTGATTAGAAAAGCATACAAGAAATTCCTTATTATACCAACTGAAAATATCGAGACTAGTTGGTCACAATACACCAAATGGGAAAATGAATTGAGTCCAGTGACAGCTTCAAAATTTGTTTCTGAAAAGTCCGCCGAATTCATGCTTGCTAGATCCTGGATCACAGAGTTCAATAGAGTTACTGACAAGAAATTGAAGAGAAGCTTAAACCCTTTGAACAACAATGAGGATGACGATGTTGAGAGGCAGTTGCAATACTGGCTTAGATGGTTAGAATTAGAAAAACAAAATAAACTAGAATTAAAAGATGAATCTCTAAATGATAAACGTATACAGTATGTTTATAAACAGGCAACGTACGCTCTACCTTTTGTTCCTGAAATTTGGTTTCAATACGTTAAATACTTGTTATTTCAAAACGAAGAAGGTAATTTACAAGAGAGTATTAGCACGTTACGGGATGGGGGATTGACGTTGAACCCTAAAAGTATGCTTCTTTCGTTTCAATTGGCTGAGTTGTATGAAAGAGACAATTCATTTGGTAACGCAAAAGACGTACTCAATAAATTGATTGATTCGTTGCAAAAAGAATACAGTGGTGTCGCTAGTCAGCTCGATGCTCTTCAAGAAAAAATCAAACCAAAGATTCAAGACGAAGATGGTGAAAATGACGATGGGGATGACGATAATAAGAAAACTACCATGGGCGTTGATATGAATGGGGACGGGTCCAAAACCAAAGGGCAAGCTTACCGAATCTCGCTTGCCGATTCCAAACGATTGATTTTATTGGAAAAAGAACAGATAAGATTAGCAGAGGCAATAACTCTTGTGTCCGTAAAACTAATGACTGCTAGTAAACGTGCCGAAGGAATTAAAGAGGCTAGGAACGTGTTCAAACAAGCTAGAAAATTTGGGAAGATCGGTTATCTGTTATTTGTGGAGAATGCCTTATTGGAACACTACTCGGATAAAAAGACAACTGCATTGAAGATTTTTGATTTGGGCAAGAAAAATTTCCAAACCAATGGGAAGTTCTTGTTGGACTATTTGGATTATTTAATTATGACCAATGATGTCGATACCATGAGAACATTGATTCAATCTTCAGATGCTAATTTTACAAAGGAAATAAGTTCATTACAGGAGGAATTGCAATCCACAGATATAGATCCATTGTCAAGAAAGAAAAAGGAAAGAAACCTCAAAACGAAGCAGAAATATTTGAAATTGTTATTCCAAAAGTACATTTCATTTGCATCTAGCTTCCTTTCATTGGACATAACTCACAGTTTTGCAAAAAAGTGCGAACAATTGTTCCCAAATGATGACCCGGTTGATTTATTCACAGATAGGTACAGGTTGGATAACGTGAATATAATAAAGAAAGATGAATTGGGTCGTGGTGATGCTATAGATATTGACGATGAAGAATTGGCTAGGTTGAAAAGACAAAGATTATCCAATTTCAATGAAGAAGAGTCTAAGTCTGCTGTTAAAAGTATTCAAGATTCGAGGAGCATGATTGAAGAAGAAGAGAACAAATCTTCAGAGGAAGAATCCCTTGTAGGTCCATCTATTGTTGCATTGATGACAGCTCTACCAAATGCTTCGTATTTTGGGATGCCTTCTGAGAGTGTTTTTAATAGCGATAAATTAGTTACTTTGTTTGCAAATTTGTCCAATATTCCACTGTGATTTGTGTACATGTTACTATAGTAATAATAATAAAAAAAAAATAATGCCATATTCTTTTGCAGCCAAAACTCCATAAAGTTTTGTTGGTTTTCGTTCTCTCGCTTTCACCTTTTATTTTTCTTGTTCATCATTACAAACTTATTCGAAAGTCACCTCTTGTACCATCAGTATTATGAGAATCCTATCCAAAGAATTTCCAACGTCGTTATTTCATTCAACTGCACCAGGCTGGGTTCAAAGCTCAGCTCAGATACCACAAAATCCTACCGTTGCGACGGCATACAATTTGAAAAACTTCCTTTTGTGGTTAATTTTCGTGAACCTCATCAATCATTATACTTTAAACTTCAAAATATACTTTGGTGAAGTCGATGTTGTCAGTTTATTGTCTACCAGTATCAGTCCAATTGAACAATCTGTGCTTTCCGACAGCTTGGAGAATATACTTCGTGGAATCTATTTGAGAAACGAAGCGATATATTTGAATCACATCAATGATACCACAATAGTTGCGAAACCATTGTTTATTTGTAATGATAATTCAATTCTGGTGATTTTAAGGGAAGGATTTTTTGCTGGTCCAAATAAAAAGTTCAAAATCAACAGTAGTATTAGTGTCCAGAATGTAATCATGGCAAAGTTTCCTCATGCGCTAACCGTGTTTCACTTAACATCTCATATTCAAGTGGTTCAAGAATTCCTAGCAATTATCTTGACCCGATTATACACGGAAAGCGGTCTCGACACTGTGCGAGTTATCAAAAAAGTAAGCAACGTGATAGCTCCTGTCACTATTGGAAAATTGGGATTGTTGATAAATTCGGGCGTTTTATTCACATTGTATGCTGTGTTTTATTGCGTACCCAAGAATCTAGTATGGCATTATGTGAATTTGGCACTGTTATATTTTGTCAACACCACAAACGTGGCTTTCATTTTAATGGTTTTGATCTCCAAATCCCGATTGCATGACTATTCGTATGACATTTCTTACCCCATGTTGATTTTGGAGCTACTTTCTTTTTTGGCAGTTATGGTATTATTTTTCAGTGACCATAAGAAAATAATCAGACGACAAGCACTATTACCTTGTTCATGTGCCTCTTCAGTCTATTCAGAAAGGGCAAGCAGAATTGGCAATCCAAAATCAGATGAGGTCCCCCCATTAGTTCGAAGTGCAGAGAGAAATATTACTACCCAACCTTCACCACAAAAGACTCCACATATCAGTCCCCAGCATCAACACCTGAAAAGAGACCCAATTCAAGCACAAAGTCTTCAGGAACAGTACGCGACCCCAGTTGCACTTACAACCCCAGCAGTCACTGAACAGCAGGAACAAAATCGACCTCCTGAAAGAAGATGCATAACAGTGCCTGTTAAACTCGCAAGAAAATTTGACACTTTACACCACGGTGCTCACCCTGGACATTTACCAAAGTTGCAATTGTAATAACACAATTGATGAATTATGTACAGGAAATTTATTACTGGTATGACTAGTAGTATACGATTCTATATAAAGACATACACACATAGCATGTTTGCTTCTTCTTTGTAGATAAAAAAAATATAACTATTACCCTTAGCTGTCGGAGTGGATATCAATATTATATAATTCTTCAATTGCTGGTTTAAATGGCCATTTTTCATAAGCTTCAGAAAACTTTATCATATCTTCTGGTGTCAAATCTTGGGGGGTTTTTTCCAATACTTTATCTGGTAAATCTCTGAACATATATTCTGCTCCTGGAGCTAATGCTGGAATTTTCTCTCTGAGCTTCATCTTGCGCAAAAAAATTTGCAGCAAGAAAGGTTCAACGTTGGCTATCTTATCAGAAGTGTATTTTCCAGGAGTGAATTCCACAACTGCCATATCACTACTTCTAAATGTTGCTAATGTATCGAGTGCAACAGGCTGATCCCTGACTAAAACAAGAGGGTCAAAGCTATGACCGAATGGCTCTTTAGAATCGGTAAATGCGATCAACTTGCAATCGGTATACATATTTCTTTTAAAAGCTGTTCTCCTTCTTCTCTTACTCCCTTGCTCTGTAAGGAACTTGGCTGCAGTGTCAAGAGGCATGAATAAGATCATCTTAACTTTCCCGTATTTCATAAGCCAGTTTCTATCTCCGCAGCATTGAAGCCATTGTGCAACAATCGACTCGTCCTTGGCACCAGACCAATTGGCAACTATCAACAACTCATCATTCAAAGTATCATACGATTTGAATTTAGGTTGTATAAGCTTGTCGGTGACAATCAAATCTGTGTATGTTGACCATTCATAAGGATCCTTTTTATATAATGTGAAGTTCCAATCGTGATTTTCTATTGGGGCTTGGTCGATAATCGTCTGTAATGTAGTTACGCATCTTTCATTTGATTCAATCAAAATATGATTCCTTGGTTTAAGCTCGTAGTTCAACATGGTAGAAAACATACCGTACCCTGGGTTGGCATCGATGAGGTCAAATTTTCCAGGTTTGTAGTGTTTGGTCAAGTCCAATTTGTCGATTATTTGTTGGCAAGCTTTCGTATGCCTCATATGTATTTTTTTTATTTTTAATTCAAACTAGCGCGCTAAAATTATTCATACATGTAAGACAAAATTATTCATAGTACTTGTAGAAAAATGTTCATACTAAGGCGGACAATATTGTTCATACTAATGCGACAAAATTATTCATAACACGTGACCCTTAATTTTCATACCAAATAACAGCCAAAATTGGTTTGAACAATTAGTGAGCACTAGTATTAAAATATATTTTCCATTGGTATTAATAATTTTGACGCACTGGTATTGAATTATTTACTAGAGTTGGTACAAATAATTCTGGCGCACTAGTATAAAAATTAATGATCACTCGTATGAAAAAAAAGTAAAAAGACTGTATAAATACATTTTCGCGCATTCATCAATTTCTCTTCTCCTGTATTTCATTTAAGTGGCAACTACTTACACATAACCAACTATGTCGGTTAACGGAGCTGTATTGAAGCCAGATTACTTGAAAATCATAGCTGAACAACCACACATTCTACCCTTTGAAATAAGCAGCGATGGCTTGGAAACACTAAAGTACAAAACCAAAACCGTAAGGCAAGCATTGCTTATCAAGCTGCAAGACACAAGTTCCAATAAGATTAGCATATCAGCAACGGACGGATATTTGTACCTAACTTCCAAAAGATTAATATTCATAACGGCTACTCAAGGCGATATTCAATCGTTTGTAATTGATTTGAATTTATCTCCGATTTTACAGTTGTCACATCAAATTAAAGCCCCTTGGTTTGGCCCAAATTATTGGGAGTTCATGTTTTACAGTGCTCTGCAGCCAAGTATTGCCAGCGATGGTTTTCCGAAGAATCAGTACTATAAAGGAGAAATTAAGTTTAACGATGGTGGATTATTTCAATTCGTAGAGGCTATAAATAATGTAATTAATGATGTGGTTAACAATAGGGAAATTGACGATGATTTACCACAGTATAGCGCTATCTAGACTGGTTTTATAGTAACGTTAAAAAATACAAATAACTAAACTGTTTATTAATTTAATTTAATATAAATGAATAATATACAAATAATACATACGTGAGTTTTTTATCTTGATTTTACCCTAATCAATGTTTGCTGGTGTAGACTCTTCGGTACCAGCGGTTGTAGACACATTTATCAACGGGCTATCAATACTTTCTCCTCTATCGATTCTCTCCAATTTTGCTTCAATTGGATGTTTTATGGCCGTTGATGGTACTAAAGGCTTCAAACTAAACATTTCGTCAAACTCGCTGAAGTCCAAAATCTTGGTCAATTCTTCTTCTGGAAGAGTGGAATACAACTCTCCAAATTTATCCATCGACAATTTTTCCAAAAATGCTGCATCCTGATATACAATTGACCCTTCTTCGTTATATACCTTGGCGTTACTGAACATTAGATGAATGTCTTCTAAAAATTCTCTGATCTTACTGTAAGTGTTGGTTGCAGTTCTCTTTTTAATGACATCGAGTGCAATAGGATGTTTGATCAAAACGTAATAGTCTGGGTACAATTTCTTCGGTGGTTTCACCAAAAACAATTCACTCAATTTTCTGTCGTGTTCATTCTTGTAATTGATAATCAATCCCAAGATACTTTCGATGTTATTCTGTAACGTTGATCTCTCTTCTGCGGTCAATGGATCAATCGATGGTGCGTAACGCGATAATAAAGCGCCTCTACCTCTTCCTCTCCCGCGACCGCGCCCACGGCCCCTGCCTCTTCCTCTAACAGAGGAAACACTTGGTGTGGTAGATTTTTGTCTCTTTGGTGGTGCAAAGTCCTCTGAATCATCAATGAAGGAACGCTTAGCTGAAGGAATCTCGGATTCAGTTTGACTCTCTTCGTCATCAACTGGTTGGACTTTCGGTTTACGGCCTCTCTTTCCTTTTTTCTTAGGTTTGGATTCCGCTTCCGAATCACTAATATCATCATCATCAGCACCACCATCATCATCATCCGACACAACACCATCAATTTTTCTTAACCATTGTTCTTCAGTTAAATTGTCATCGTAGTGCAATGTTTTTCTTTCTCTAGCCCCACGGCCGTACTCTTCCATTACCTCGTCTTCTTTCTTGAAGAGCAGCTCCGGATCCTTTTTATAGATGTCTGGCAATTCTTGTTCGGTGTATAATCTCGCTGGGTATGCCGCATCTCTAGTGGCAACATATCGTTCCTCGTCAAATTTTCTAAACACTTCCAACTCGTTTTCATTTCTTGCAATGATTTGATTCAATTCGTCATCGTCCAAATCCTCCTCCTCTTCGTCCGTTCCCTTTTGTCTACGCTCGTCTTCCTTCTCTATCAAGGCTCTCAACATGGCTTCTTGTTCTTCAGCCGTGGATTTGTTATCGAACTTACCTGCTTGAATAACTTTACCATCAATTTCCAACTTAGCATGAGCTCTTTCTAAAATCATTTCTTCCACAGAGTTCTCAGTAATTAATCTTAAAATTCTAACTTCATTCTTTTGACCAATACGATGCGCTCTATCTTGAGCTTGTAAATCTTGATGAGGGTTCCAATCGGTATCAAAAATGACAACTGTATCTGCAGTTTGTAAATTCAAACCCAAACCACCAGCTCTCGTGGACAAAAGGAAACAGAAATAATCAGAGTCAGGTGCATTGAAAAGTTTCAATAGTTCAGTTCTGTCGTCTGCCTTGGTACCACCATCCAATCTCATGTACTTCAATCCTCTGAATCTCAAGAAATCTTCCATGATGTTCATGATTTGGGTCATTTGGAAAAACATCAACACTTTATGGCCCGTTGCTTTGAATTTAGGTAACACTTTATCCAACAATTCAAACTTACCAGCGACTCTCCAGATTTGGTCATCTGTCTCGATACTGGGATTAATAAAATGCTCAACTTCTTCGTAAACGAATGGATGATTACAGATTTTCTTCAATTGCATGATTTGATTGTTTGCATTCTTGATGGTTAATGGAACTGATCCATCCTCTGGATCACCAGCATACAACATATTGTATCGCAACATCTGTTGGTATAACTTAGATTGTAATGCAGACATTTTACATTTAACGACTTTTTCAACCTTGCTTGGAAGATCTTTTTCGACATCTTTTTTCAATCTTCTCAAAAGGAAAGGTCTCAAGACTTTGTGCAATCTTCTAATCACCAACAACGTTTCTTCTTCCGTCAATTCGATTCTATCTTGACCACCGGTATTTGCAAATGGAGTATTAAACCATTCATCAAAAGACTTCACGGAATTGAAAATTTTTGGCAAAACAAAATTCAATAACGCCCATAACTCAGGCAAATTGTTTTGTAATGGTGTACCAGTTAAAATTAAACGGTAGTCACTATGATAATTCTGAGTCAAGGTTTCGGACAATTTCGATTGAGCGTTTTTCATTCTGTGACCTTCATCAATGATCATATGTACCCATTTGATTCTACCAAGTAACGTTTTATCCTTGATGACATACTCAAAAGTTGTCAAAAGGATCTGGAAATTTCCAATACGGATGTCATGCTGTAACACCTTACGTTGGTTGGGAGTACCTTTATAAGTGATTTTCTTCACCGCCGGTGCCCATTTTTCAAATTCTAAATTCCAATTGGTTATGGTAGATAAAGGAACAATCACCAAGAATGGACCTGGGATCTTTTTCACTTCAATAAGGTAAGTGATCAAAGAGATTGTTTGGATAGTTTTACCCAAACCCATCTCATCTGCTAAAATACCATTCAAATGGTTATTGAACAAAGAAACCATCCATTGTAAACCCTTTAATTGATATTCCTTCAAAGTACCACCGACCAAAATAGATGGTTGTTTGGTAACTTCTTCCTTGATCCTATGAGCAACATTATAATAATCGATTTTTTCTCTCTTTTCATCATTGAGAGGTTCAGCAACTGGCGTAGTTTCCGCGACACGACCCAAACTCACCAAACTGTCATGTGCTTCCTTTTGTTGATTTTGAACAGCTAATGCTAAGGAGTCCAAAAATTGGTTGGTTTGGCTCAACAAATGCGTAATTCTGGTATCCTTCGTGTGGTCCAACAATTTCAAATATGCTTCTTCGTCATTCAGCTTCAATGCTTGCAAACGCTGTTTGGCCATCTTTTCCAATTTCTTTTGTTCCTCTTTCGCAGTTTGATTGTGGAAATTGTTAATCTTCGACATAAATCTAGACAATCTATCAGCCTTCTTTCCAAATTTCACACTGTTCCTATCGCTGAACTTGATAATCTCTTCGATGGTCTTAGTGTGTTTACGATTTTGCTCCTTCATCAAAGACTCCAACTGCTGTCTGTAAAGATCTGTACTAATAGCAACGCTGTCTAATGACAATGCAGTAAACCTAGCCAAGAAGTTTGGATGTGAGTTTGCAAGTAACGATTTACTAAACCAAGCCTGAGTAAGAACTTTCCCACGCAAATCTTTCTGGTATGGAATCAATTCCAACTGGTTCAACTTGGTTTCCAAGTCCAATTTCTCTTCGGTATCATCCTCTTCCAATGACTCGATTTTTTGCTTCAACTTGTCCTTCTCTTGTTCAATTGTAACCAAGATATAACCCTCTCTATTGAACAAAATATCTTCCATGCTTACACCATCTGGCAAAAATGAAGGAACTTGGAATCTGCTTTGGGGTGTGTAGAGAGTGCTGAACGGAATATCTTTAACCTCGTCACTAGAAATATCGAAAACTTCAAACGTGTCCACCTGGATATTTGGTTTAGTAATTGGAATTATAACCTTCTTGTTGTTTGTCGTATCTGTCATCACAGAGCGAAGGTTGACTGGAGGTGATGGATCTGGATACAATTGCTGTGGCGTTGCTACCCTTGGAGGTTGTGTTGGAGGAATGGATCCTGGTGGTTGTTGTCCCATTTGCATGTGTGCCTGTTGCGGTAATGGCGGTTGTGTTCCACTATGTGGTTGTCCAAGCGATTGCTGTGGTTGTTGTTGTTGTTGTTGTTGCTGCTGCATGGATGGAGGTATTTGCTGATGAACTTGTTGTTGCTGTTGTTGTTGTACGAACTGTGACTGAGGTGGGAAACCAGACTGAGGCCCGCCAGGAAATGCTTGTGAGATATCATTCTTAAGTCTATTTTGTTCGAACTCTTGTCTTTGTCTTTCCAATGCCAACCTTTGTTCTTCTTCACGTATTTGTTTTTTCGTTGGTTTCTTTGGTTGGCTCTTAGGTCTGGGTGTACGTTTACTCTTTTTCTTGTCTCCCATATCAGGAGTGCTTCCAGCTGAACCTGGCATCATATCATTCTGTTGTTGTGGTGGGAATTTCATTTGTTGAGGTTGTGAAAATTGTTGTCCTTGTCTCATTTGATTATTCATGGGCATTTGCATCATTCCGTTGTTTTGAGCTCTATTTACCGCAGGCAAATACATATCATTCGCCATGGCTGAAGATGGGTTGGAAACATATGCAATTAAATTTTGGGGAATTTGGCCCTGACCTTGAGTTTGGCCTGGTGCCTTCACAAGATACTTGAATGCTGTAAGTTGAGATTTCAACAACTGAAATTGTTGGTTGGTAAATGCAGACTCGGTGTTAGGAGGTGGAGTCTGTTGGTGTTGCTGCTGTGGTTGTGGTTGTGGTGGTTGAACCTGTTGCTGCGGTTGTTGAGGAATTTGATTGTACATATTGTTTGGGTTAGGAGATTGTGACGGGTATAGATGCTGTTGTTGTTGCATCGGACTCATTCCCATTTGATTGTTGAACTGGTTGTTGCCCATTTTCATGTTCTTCTTCGCAGCTGTCATTATGTTTGTATTCTGCGGTAACGGAGGCGTTCCATTATTCGACAAAGACCCGCCTATCGCAGGAGAATGCATTTGAGATTGATATTGTTGGTTGTTGAACCCATTCTGGTTCATATTCGAAAATTGTTGAGGCGTAGAAGATTGTTGTTGTTGATGCTGCTGTGGGGCCTGTCCTTGCATATGTTGTGGCATCGACACCTGTTGATTTAATCCTTGTTGTTGTTGCTGTTGCTGCTGTTGCTGTTGCTGTTGCTGCTGTTGTTGTCGTTGAAACTGCTGTTGCTGTTGTTGCTGGAAGCGTTGTTGTTGCATCTTGATAGAATTCACCACCTTATTCAATTGAGCGAACTCAGGAACGTTAACGACTTGGTCTCCATATTGTTCCTTCAACTGTTGCCAACGCTGTATAATCTTTTGGATATCCTCTCTGGTTGGCTGACGATTCATAATAGATTAGGTATTTTCAAGAAAAAGAACGTGATACCAAGTAAAAAAATCAAAAGTAGGGGACTAAGGAAGCAGTATAGCTCTATAACCCAAGGCGGGAAGTAATTATGGTACAGAAATGAATTGGTATTAAGGTCTTCTAAGTGACTCAAAGTGATAACAAAAAAATGCTTAGCTAGATAACTGGATTGATTGTGTAGTGTGATAGATGTAAGTCAGAATCCACAGATTAATTTTCTTTGTATATCTTCTTGGGTGGTGCCTCTCTATGTTTATTTTTTTTTTCTTTGTCATTTTGTTTCCTCTCGCCCAACTGAAAAAAAAAAAAAAAGTTCAAGGGGGTCGTGCAATTAAAAGTGCGAGTCGTGTAAACTGACGAATTGGTCGTGTATTCCTATATAGTCACGTGATATTACATAGCTCTGCAAAATGCTTGTTAGTGGCATCTGTTTGATCCATTTATCAATACTATGCTATCACAACAAAGTGGATTGGTAGCACTTGTCTGCCTATTAGAATTTTCCATATTGAGAAAAGAACAAGTAGTTCATAGTAGAATCTCTCAGCTTAACTAAAACCATATGGTACCGCATTCCTTAGGCGCTTTATCCAAAATTTGATATAAAAAAAAAATTAACAGAACTTCTGGCCGTAATGATACCTTCACGGTATCCTACCACCTTAATCAGTTTCAGCCTGGTCGCCATAATTGTCCTTCACCTCTTGGGGCATAATTGATAGCCCCAAACTTTTCCTTTTTCACAAGACCGCCCCCATTATCATTCGTAGCACTGTGGACCACAGCGTCAGTTGATAATGGTATACTCCTACCATCGGCTCTTTTGCGTTTGTCTTTTCTTCCCCTCTTATTAACCTTCACTTTCGGTGGACCCTGATGAGCAGTTGAATAAGCATATAAGGTCGTGTCAATGGTATTCTGCAAAATGTTGGTTCTTGGATCAAAATTATCTCTATCACTAGCATATGGATTGAATGCTCGGAACAGATTAACATCATAGTTCTTGAAAATAAGCAATTCTGCTTCGTTTACGTTGACGCAATCAATCCCAAATGATTTTGCCCAGATCTTCGTGATGGAGTCTTCAGTCACCAACTTCCATTCTTCAAGTTCATTTCGGGCTATTGGTTTGGCAGTTTCAACAAACATTTTCCAAATACAGGTTCTGATCAAGTATCTTAAACGAACTGGCATTTCTGCTAATTCATCTGAATTTTCTACCGCGTTTTGGAAAGGTGGTGAATTTTCATACTGGATATCATTCAGTTTACTGCGTTGTTGAAGAGACAAAGTGTTATCAAAATTTTCAATGAAATCCAACTGATTTTCGGAACTTGCGTTTCCAGTGAATGGGGTCTGTCCCATTAAAGATGAGTCAAACTTGGTTTTGTAATTTGGAAACTCCTTGACTGTTGGTGAATGAACCTTAAATTTCAAACACTTATTCCAAGATGGGGTGTTATCATGGGGAGATTCTAATGAAAGGTCGTAGATGATCTTTTTCGAGACAGACTCAAGTTCGTTCTCTAAATAATTATCAATAAATCTAATTGCCTCTCTAGCATTAGTGGCCGTGATTGAAGTCCCTTTTTTAACAAAATCAAACTCATGCAAAGTATAGGAAGGCACGTAAATGTTCAATTTAATGATTTCATTAGTCCTCGTAGCATTCTTATCAATATAAGCTTCATTAAACCATCTTTTAATGTTTCCGATTCCTCGAACAAATGCCGTATGATCCAAAATTAATCTCACTTGACGGATATTAGAAGACTCAAACTCGGGCGTGAATTTGCGTGATGACGTTAACAATTCGTCTCTAAAATAGTCTTCACTCTCATCTGAACTTAGGTCGAGTGACATATCCGAGTTTGTAGCTCGTTCTCTCTGCTGATGTAGGTTCAGTTTCCAAGTGCCAAACAAAAAAAAATGCCTGGTCCGTTTTGATGCTGGGACGCAAGAGAAAGGGCTAAACCCGAAAATCTGGCAGAGTATCGACGAACAGAACGAGACATACCAGCCCAACAAACATGTTCATTGATCGGAATATACAAATCAGAAATATTAGACAAAACCAAATTAGTTGAATTTACTGGCTTTATAAAGTCTCCTTCTTTAAAGATTAAACCATAAAACTTCTATTTATTTTACTGAGTCGTGAGCACTAAATTAAACGTCCTCTTAAAGTTTCCAAATGTTATTTAAAGAGTAGAGACTGCATGTTTGCTACAATAGATATTTGTCCAAAGTAATATATATTCATTAGATGTGTTTATTTATTCATAATCTTCAAAGAAATAGTTAGTAATCACAATTCTGCTGCAGTATTTTCCATTCCAAAACCAAGACGATGCAGTGTTGATCAGATATAGTCAAGGGTTGTATTCATCGAGCTGAAAAGCCCTAACATTAGAGATGCCAGAAAAACATACAAATAAAAAAGAATTCATCCTTTAAAGCATCATCTGGAATTATATGGAAGTTAGTGTAGTTGAAACATACTTGTTTAATAGGTAGAATTTGATCTATAGGAAAAAGAAAGGAAAAAGGAAAAAGAGAAGTAATAATAAACTCGAAGAAATATACAAAAAAAAAATTTTCTATCTGATCCATTGACCTGAACTTTCATCGGAACACTTGAACTCTGTGCACGACTATTTTTGGGCACTTTTATTAGGGCTAATGATCACTATATTGTTGACATATGTAAATTTTAGCTATACCCTAAATATATTCAATTGAATATAAAAAGCTATTTGTTTGCTATATATGTCAATAGATCTTAATCTGACTACAAAAAAAATCGTATTTTAGAATATTTCCGTAATGGTTTCGGAATAAATTCACTTCCTTAAGCAACCTGTGGAGAAGTTTGTCCCTTTTCAGAAATAATAGAGGGTGTGATCGAATTGTGATTTTCATCAGTTCCGTTTTTGAAAGTTTCCGAAGAGTTTCCCAGTCCATCTGCTTCAACTTCCTTATAATATTCATCAATAGCGTTCTGTAGTTTATTTCTTTGATCTGCTAGCATATGAAGTTCTTTTTGCAACTTTTCCTGTTCGTCAACCAAATGCACCTTCCAAGATCTCAACCTAGACTCTTGCTCCTTTCGATACTTGGATAGCCGATAATTCACTTGTTGTTCCATTACACCTATTACCTGCGTATCTGTGGTCTTCTTGTTGCCAATTAGTTCAACAATTTGATCTTGCTGTTGAATCATAAGCTGTTCCAACCCATTTAAGATTTTATTAGTTGTTTCATATTTTCCATTGTTAGTCATATGACTGGTTAAGTAGGAGCATCTAAAATGCTCGTAGTATATATCAGTAGATGCAACGAAGTCTAGTGTGTTTTCAATAAGCAAAAACTTTCTAAGATAAACAAAGTCACAATGCAAGACATTTTCCACTTCCACTGTACCCCACGGATATTTGCGTACCCGAACAAGTTTGCCATTTTTATCCTCATGTTTGTCCAACGATGAAACAATTACAAATGGAACCATCACCTCGATTTTTTGCAACAATCCGGGAGCAGTAAAATGTTCGCATATCCTTATATGATACTCACGTAATGTTTTAGTTACCAATTTCTTAAAGTTGTTTAACTCAACGTCAGTCAACATATCAGCTTTAGCTATCACTGGCAACAAATTTGTTTTCGTTGACAAACTCTTCATGGACTGAATATCCAAGTTCGAAATCAGTCTGATGACAGGATTTAAAAAGTAAATACAGCAATGGATTCTTGAATCAACCAAAGTAGCCCTTTTGGGTTGTTGGGATTGATGAAGATATGATTTGAATTGGTCGTCAACATACTTGCTTAATCTTGTCCAACTCGTATTTTGATTGAATGAGTTTCCGTAGTCTACTGTTTCAATTACTCTCAAATCAAGCCTAATGTTGTTCTCGACTAGTTCAAATCTGTGAATCGATATAGATTTGTTGTCGCCCCCACCAATGGACTCTTCGTTGATAAGAGGCGTTCCAAATAACGAATTGATAAAAGAAGTTTTACCCGTTCCTCTTTCCCCCACGAGCAAAATTGTCAAAACACCACCGTTTATAGAAGAAAGTTTTGCACTTTGGCTAGGCAAATATGATAAGCCTGGTTTTCTGGATACGGTATCAACTCGACCATACTGAACACCAGAGAATGAATCGTTTTGTTTGATATCAATTTGCGTGGTTTTGATTTCTTTTAAGGTAGACAACGATGAGTTTGAAATACTTCTTATTGAGTTTGTTTTTGAGATTAAATTGACTGGATTTGAGAACCTGTGAGTTACATCAGGTGAAACTGAAGGAGTCGAAGATGAACGCGACGCAGGATATCCCTTATCGATAGCTGGCAACGTGGCAAGTTTCAAATCTCTTAAATTGGGTGTAATCATGTCTGGGCAAATAATTGATTACGTTGCTTGAGGGGATAGAAATTGAATTTGGTTGTAAATGGTTCGTTTTTTTTTTAGTTATGAGAGTGGTTGCTAAATTTCTTAACTATCGTATATTGTTAAGAAAAAAAAAGGCGCGAATTGCGTGGCAGTGTGTGTGCATGAGTGTGCAAGCTAAACCCTCTTGGGTAACACAAAACTTAAGTACAATCCACTCGTATGTATGTTGATTCTGACTAAAAACAAAATATAGTGCCAGGCGATTTATTAACAATACTTGCACGTTGCAGGGGTGGGTAAAGAATACAAGGCTTATCAACTTAACTACGAAACAAGAGCTGTTCCGAAGTTACTTGCTCTGTGGCATTCTCTACGATTATTCCTTAACTGGGGCATCAATCCAAGTCAAAACATCGGCATCGCAAACCCGAACAATAATGGATGCAATGACTGATCAATACCAACTGAAGCCCTAATTGATACGCTCATGCATCTAAGGTGCTTCTATTATTAAACCTCTCGAATTTCACATTGCTTTAACTAATTCGATTTGTTTTCCTATTTGGTCGTAATTGTAAACAAAACTATCTGCTGGTAGCGCCACGCCTGCGAACCAGCGATCTAAATCTAAATTTTCTCCTACCCAGTTTTACTCAGATAGGATGGGGGAAAAGGTTATTACAATCATTCTTTCCTGACCCTTTATTAACTGAAATCCGTTCGTTATATTTCAAATCAATCTATTCTTCCCAATTTTTTATTTAAAAAAAATTTTGATTGTTCACTTTTATTATTTTTCTTGTTAATCCCTATTGATTTCCCTCCTTATCAAGAAGTATCAAATGCCTACTGTTATACCACAAGGGAGATCTAAAGATGACATCAGCATCCCACACCGCCATCTGGTTCAGCTGTTTGTGGAATTAGATGGGTCCTCCAGATCTTCGTCGCCTATCAAAAGCAGACACAGCCTACCATTGAACCTATCTAGTCACAGTTTACCAATAATACCAAGAGTCGATGACGATATCAAATCGGTGGTAGAATCAAATGAATTGACTAAAGAACAATTGAGACATGCCGCCCGCTCTCCTATTGCCAAAAAATTACACGTTGTTTCAAACTATTACAATTCTCCTGGTAGCCCTAACAAATACGTTATTCCTGTTCCCTTCACATTGAAATTACCACCTAAATTGAGTTCAGTTAATAATAGCAGAGAAAGCTCGGCAGTCTCTTCGGTGAAATCAAGTCCTCATAGCAGTAGATCCGTATCCCCGGCTCGAACGATAGCATCGAATAAATCAAATGGTCGGTCAAAACCTAAGCAAAGCAAGTTGGTATACACAAGAAATGGGTACGAAAAAGTGGATTCATCACTGGAATCAGAAGGTGAAATAGAAGATCAGATGTATTCCATTTCTGCTCAATATCAAGAAGATTTAAATAAAAGGATTGCATTGTCCAAGAGACCAGTCCCCCCTGTATCTTCAACCAATATGAACAAATGTTTCAGAAACACAGACGAATTAAGTATTATTGAAGAAGTATCGGTTAGTGGATCAAGAAAGTCTAGTGTCTTAAGCAAGCTAGTTACAGCCTTGAAAGATGAAACAAATAAAGACGAGGACATACACCCTGCTAAGCTAGAAGTGCCAGTCCCT
This sequence comes from Candida labiduridarum, assembly GCA_030572435.1. Taxonomy (NCBI): domain Eukaryota; kingdom Fungi; phylum Ascomycota; class Pichiomycetes; order Serinales; family Debaryomycetaceae; genus Candida; species Candida labiduridarum. The sequence goes on from JAJLZW010000080.1 coordinate 78,495, forward strand.
ACGAAACCTCTGATAATACGCTCACAACCGTTCACAGTGCCTCTTAAAGTGGTGGACAAGAAAAAGGAAAATACACCAGACAAGAAGCTTCCACATATTCCAATACCAATAGAGGTGGTGAAACCAACTCGGTTGATAAACAAACTAAACGAACCAAATCAATATGTCATAGCTAAAGATGACACTACTAAGAAGCATAGATACAACAAGTCTTTGCCCGACCTTCCTACGATCAGAAGTATATCTACAAATTCCGATCAGCAGCACCCAATTCCTAAATCAAATCGTGAAGCCAATCTCAAATTGTTAACAACACCAAACAGCAGAGCAGGGAATGCTTTGAAAACTCCAAAGAGAAGTTTCAGTGATGAGTCATTATCTACAACTGTCAGTTCATTTAGTTCTGTTGGTGATTTCATGCATTTGGCGAGATTACAGGCGATGTCACCTCCGACAGATAAAGTTCGCTATTTAAATCTGCAAAATCACCAAAGAAGACAACAGCAACAGCAACAACAGAATACAGCACATTTGAAAATCCTTCCAGTTGTTACTGATGCAAATAAAAAACCAGAACCGGTACGGGTTTTGCAATCTGAAAAGATCAAAAACGTCAACGAAAATAAATTGTTTGTTCAACCTCCACCAATAACAGTTGCCAGACAAATATCCACATCGAGCACAATGTCAACTGAGTCGCAAGACAGTACAGATAGTTGGGACTCACTTCAAAAATCAATTGATATTACATATTCATCTAGACACGAGGAAGAGGAAAATACCAAGGATGCAATCAAACCCCCAAGAAAACTTGAGGACGATGAAAGTTCTTGGCTAGATACCAGTGCCAGCTCAGAAGACGAAGAAGAAGCAGACCAAGAAGAAGATGATGAAGCGACAGAACCATTGAACATTGACAGACAAGGAACTACAGCAAAGCGTGATGATATCAAGTTTATGATTCTGGATAATGATGGTGCAGGAAGATCTTTCCATTTCCCTAATGATAGCTCCAATATAACGAACAATAGTGAGGTCAAATCAAGGGTTATCAATGAAGTGAATAGCAAATCTAGATACAGTTTTTACTCAAGTGATGGGCATATTGAAATTCCTGATTTATCAGATAATAGAATAGGAGATGAATATTCCGAAAAAACACCATCCTCCTATAATGGTACCACATTTTCTGAAATCATAACGGAGACATCAGTGTCTGATTGTGAAGACGACCCTGAAACAAATCATTTTAAAGCAGGCGTTCCCGGAAAAAAAACGATGAATCATTTGAAATCGCAATACAATTTGGTTGGTATCGACACAAGTAATACTACGTCCATGAACGGGAAAACCATGGATATGCCGAAGGATATGCCAACGCCAATCCAGCAAACTGAAATACAATGTAACGTTTTGTTACCAGAACGACAATCACCAGCAAAGCATACCAGACGTAAATCTATGTTTAATATTGACTTTGATATTGGTCTGTTTGCCAAGAATTTGACCCAGGGAATAGGCCATTCAAGAAACAAATCCGTAGATTTATTCAGTGAAATATCCACATTTGGTAAAGAACATTATAAGTCCAAATCACCAACTCCTGAAAAACTGTCTGAAAATGAAATTAGTATTAGCAACTCAACTTCTGAAGAATCAATTAAACCATTATCGCCACAAAAAAATAATACCAAACCAACTGTACAAGATAATGATGAGCTATTGAATATTAAAGTGGCAGAACCTCCAAAGATCGTTAACTATGAGGTTGATTTTAAGGAGTCCAATTCGAAAGACGGGGATGAATTTGGCAGTCCGTTTGAGAATCCAAGAATAATATCAAGATCTGTTGATCGACCCTTGAAAGTGAATCCAAAAAGAAAATCATCATCAACCGAAACGTCAAAGAGAGCATCATCATTCGAACATAGTGACGAAACCGAAAGTGTGATTATTGATTTAACCAAAGATAAATATGAAGTCGTATGTATGATTGATAGAACTGGATCAACCAGATCGTATCGATCAACAACGGAGACCATCAACGGGAAAGACGTTGAGGTTGTTTTGGTGGATGATGAAAACGACGAAATAGATTTGGCCCTGGACAATTATGATGAATTGTTAAGTATATACTCCAAATACAGGAACAATAGTTGGCTATTCAGAAATGGTTCGACGGTGTCCTCAAGAGCATCATTTTCTAGTAATGTCGAATCCGTTATACATTCTAAGAACCCAGTGAGTTCATCAATTGCTAGAGACTTGACGTCAAAACGATCTAATAATTCCGTCAACTATCTGTCCAATCGAATTCAATCACCAATCACCAAAGCCCCCAGTGTTGCCAAAAAGGTTAATACATTGCGACACCAAAGCATGCCACCAGTGGAATCACACTATTTCGATTATGCATCGAATGAAAACTATGATTTTAATAGTTTTATCCAACAACGAAAACTAAGTGAGAGAGATATATAGAGATACTTTATTGTAACATTTTTTCCTTTTTAATACATGTTAACCATTGTTTGTTGTTTGATTAGTAAATTACCTATATCTGTTGAGATTGTTCCTATATGAACGAGTCTGATTATCAAAACTCTCGTTAATTGTCCCTAAATCACTAGACTTGTAAAAATCATTCTCGCCGTTTATTTCATTCAACAAGTCTTCATCAATTTCGTCATTGTCGTATTCATTCTCCTCTTCTTCTTCATTGACCGACGCAAATGAATTCATAGATCTAGTAGATGGACCTCGACTTAAGCTCCTACTTCTTGAAACAAGCGAAGAAGTAGGTGATGAAGTGCCACTGTTGTAAAATGTTACCGTCTTACTCAAAGTTTCAATTTTGCTCGATAAAAATTGATTAGAAACAACAGTCTTCTTAGGTTTCCTATTGTACGAGTTGGAGCGATAAAATCCTGCACGTTCCTTCGAGTGGTTTCGGCTTGGTAATTTCAGTTGCGGCTGGGGTGTTGAATCAAAATCAAAATCATCTGGAATTTGATTTACTTCATCTAGCAAATCTTGGTCCAAGGAAACGTTGTATTTATCATTATCATCTGTCGGATCACATTCTTTAATAGTGGATGGTTTATCCTTCGTGAGAGCAGATAGATTTTCCTGACTGTTAAACCATGAATATCTCTTGAAGGATGCTTTACGTTTTGGCTCTTCAAGAGGTTCGAGTTTGTCAACTTTTTCATCGGTCTTTTGTAATGCTGATAAAGTTGATAACACCTCCACTACAGATCTTCTATTTTCAGTCTTGTCGCTATTCTGTACAGAATATAATGTGGATAGCATATCCACTACAGATTCTCGATTTTCCTTTTTCTCAGTCTTAATCTCAGTATTTCCTTCTAAGTTCGCCAAAAGATCCATCATTCCAATGACTGAATTTCTCAAATTAGTTGAACTGTCAGTTACCTTTTCCTTCTTCGCAACGCTGGTAGGCTCTTCTGTTTGTATATCTATATTGGCTAAGACATCCATCATACCAATAATAGAATTACGAAGTGCCTCTTTGGACTTTTCTGAAGGATTTGGTTCTACTTTGAGATTATCCTCCAAATTGGCTAACACTCCCATCATGTTGACAACCGAATCTCTTGCTTTGCCTTTGTCTTTTTCTTTGTCTTTACCGGCAACATCCTTCGGCTTGTCCGCTTCCGAATTTTCCAAGTTTCCTAGAATGGCCATCATATCATTCACTGATTGTCTAATTGGGTTAGTCCCCTTTGATATCGTTTTAGGGACCGAGCTGCCAGCCGACGTGTTGCTTCCCATATCACTCATTGTAAGCTTACTAGTTGATGAGTTACTTGTAGAATTAGTTGATCCTTTAACCAAATCTGTTTGTTCAATGTTAGAAGTTGTAATTCCTAACCCAATATCGCTTTGCGAATTTTCCTTTGGACGTTTGTTTAAGAAATCCTCAAATCCTTGCACCTTTTCGTAAATTGTTTTATTAAATCCATCATCAAAAGAACCATGAAAGGCGTGCAAGTATTTTGGAAACCCCTCCTTCTCGCCCAAACTGAATCCAGAGTTATTTACCGAATCATCGTAAAAGTCAACCGGTCTACGATGAATAAATAATCGATTAGCGTTCCCAAAGTGGCGATGACGACCAGTTCGGTGACGTAAATTGTTTCCAATAGTCAAACCATTGATGATAGGACTGCTTAAGGCAAATAGTTCAAAATTACCGTTATTTGGATCATTGTGTTCCGCGAGGTTTTCGTGGGAGTTGTTGAGTGATGGCAGATTACTGATATCAAGGTAGTTCTCCAAAATGTCTTCTTCAAAATTCGATTTGGCTGGACTAGCTTTTGGAGTGTCAAAAGTCGGTCCTCTAATTGATAAATGGAAAGACCTGTTAAATGGGTTTCTCGTTTGTGGTGTCGTATCGGAAAAGAATGGCAACTCGAGACCATTTGGTGTTTTCAAAACGTCACGTTCTTCGTGTCCAGAAGAACCAGGGTCATCAAGCTGTTTTATTTCATTGACAGCACTTTGGATGCTGGCAGTTAGCTCATATCCATCAATATCATCGTCATAGAATTTATTATACTGTGTCTCATTTTCTTCTTCTTCGTAGCCACCGAATTCATCATCGTCAATATCTGCCCCATTGTTGTCATAATCGTAATCGGAGAACTCATCGACTTCGTAGCCAAGATCGCGTTCATTGAATGTATTCAGCACGCCAACATCTGGTGGTAACGATTTTTGGTTTTTCGTTTTATAGTACTTGACGGAAGTATTTCTACCACCTTTCATGTCTTGTACAAATGAGAATTGTGACGACGATGTGTCGTAGTCTTCATCATCGTCTTCATCAGAATCTGTTGCCTGACTATCTTGTAGTTTCGTTTCATTTTGATCTTTCATCTTGGATATTGGCATGGAGTCAAATGCAACTTGCTTAGTATGAAATTTGGTTTCGCTTTCCGCTATTGAGGGATTGCTGGTATTAAACGACGAAGTATGCGATAATGTAATCGGGGGACCTAATTCACTTTCCAAGGCACTGGGTTTGCTAGGCAATGGAAGTGAAGTTATATGCCTTGATCTTAAGTGTGGTGGTTTTTCCTTTTTCGTAGATTTGTGTTCAGTAAAAAGCGTTATTGAACTGCGTCGTACTGGTTTCGATGCTGGATTAGATAAGGAAATTAAAGATGATGTAGATTTCGAGGACTTTACATAGTGCTCAAAAGACGTTAATTTTTGATGTGTTTTATTGTCAAACAAGCTGTTTTTTGGTTCCTCTTCGGGTAAATTAGTTAAGTCATTGGATATTGAAATGTGGCTCCGACTTCTAGCATGTTTCTTGAATTTACTCTTTGGCGAACTTCCGTTGGCGCTTTCACCCGATGTCGGAGTAGTCAATGAAGATTTTGAATGTGAGGATGATGTGAATAAATTTTTGATTGGAGTTAATAGCTTTTTCGGTGAACTTATACTTGAAGGATTTGGCTGACTTGGTGGAGGGGTATATTGAAGGTGGTGTTGCATTTTGGGCGATGCTATGGGAGTTGCCGATGATCTATTGCTGTATGATGTTGGAGGTTGGTAATCATCGGATGCAGAATTGAAACTATTGGTCTTTGAACTGGATCGGTTATGGGGAACAGTACCGGCCATGCTGGTTGTTCCTATGGGGTCAGGTAGTAGCCCTTCGGTGGGGGTGTTTGATATGCTAGAATCATTTTTTCTATGTGATTTGATAAACGATCTCATTGGATATCGATGCGCTCTGGTTGGCCAACTAACTGAACATGAAATGAGTACAAATTTGGTTGCTGTTTCAAGTTTAAGTTGAAGATCAAAAGGACTAACCAGATCAGTGGTAGCTAAATTTAAGAGGAAAAAGGAAAACAAGAGCGAAGAAAAATATAATAGAAAAAAAAATTACTGATTGTATTGTACGCCGCATCTTTCCTTTTACATTCAAACACCGAGACACGCGCGCTCCATTGATGTTGCGTCCATACTTCATGGACAGTCTCCGTCAGAAAGGGGTTATAGACATCATAAGTTGAGAACATATCGTGCTTATCGCATGCAATCAACAATAAGAGAGAAAAAAACTAACTGTGAGAACTGCATTGTAATTTTACATATATACAAATATCGATCTGAAACATTCTGTTTGGAGTCAAATAATTGTTAAGCTTCCGAAGAGTTTACTTTTTCTTTAAGGAAGTTATAAGGATCTTCTTGCCTTCACAGCATTGGCTAATACTTCCAATACTTCTTCAGTGGATTCCCAGCCAATACAAGCATCAGTGATGGAAACACCGTATTTCAAGGCATCTTTACCACCTTCTTCTTTCGGTGGAACGTCTTGTCTGCCCTCGTTGATGTTACTTTCAATCATCAAACCACAAATAGCCTTCTCACCGCTTGCAATTTGGTCAGCAACAGTTTGAGCAACTTTTGGTTGGTTTCTGTGGTCTTTGTTGGAGTTACCGTGGGAACAATCAACCATTATTCTTGGACCTGGTTTTTCTTCGGTGACAACCTTAGCTTTAATTAATTCTTGCTGGGTTTCTTGGACAGACTTGGCATCGTAGTTGGTACCTTTCTTACCACCTCTCAATATGACAAAACAGTCCTTGTTACCATCGGTTCCAACAATAGCAACAACACCAGGTTTAGTTACACTCAAGAAATGGTGTGGATGGGAAGCGGCTCTCAAAGCATCAATGGAAACGCCTAAAGTACCATCAGTACCGTTTTTGAAACCAACTGGGAAGCTTAAACCAGAAGCCAATTCTCTGTGCAATTGAGATTCAGTGGTTCTGGCACCGATAGCACCAACGGAGAACAAATCAGATAAAAATTGTGGAGAAATGGTATCTAACATTTCACCAGCAATTGGCAATTTGGAAGTCAAATCGACAAACAATTTTCTGGCAACTCTTAAACCCTTATTTATGTGGAAAGTTCCATCGATATCTGGATCGTTAATCAAACCTTTCCATCCAATGGTGGTTCTTGGTTTTTCCAAGTAAGCTCTCATGACAATCAATAATTCACCTTTGTGCTTTTCAGAAACCTTGTATAATCTTTCACAATATTCCAATGCAGCCTTTGGGTCGTGGATAGAACATGGACCGATGACGATGATCAATCTGTCATCTTTACCATCCAAGATATTGCAGGCAGCATTTCTACCTTCAATTATGGTTTTTTGTGATTCAGGAGTTAATGGATATTCATGTTGTAAAAGATCTGGTGGGGTTAATGGATCGTAACCACGGACTTGAAAAAGTGTTTGTTAGTATCTTGGAAATATATTTTCTCGATCTGCTTGGTCTAGTTTTTTCCGGATTCACACATACTTCTCCAGTCTTCCATACGGGATCTGTCTCCGACATTTTCGTTAGTGATGAACATTCTGATATTGGTGATGTTATTTACAGGGGTTTTACAAAAAAAATTGGAATCGAAATGTACGAAAAAGAAAAAAAAAACCAAAGACGAAGAGGTAGAATAAGAAAATGGAAAAAAATATTGATATATAATATTTGCTTGATGGGTTGAAAAAAAAAAAAAAAAAAAAATTAGTCATACTAAACGCTGGAGAGCTGATTTGGTGGTACGAAAAAGTTCAGCCTGGTTAGAGTTTACACGACAATTACTCTAATGCTACCACGTTGCATCTCCACCAACACCGCTCGATTCTTCTAATCTAACTTTTTAAATATGTAAACATAAGCACTGGTCTTCATATCTTGCAAGTTATTTTCGTCACAAAGAACAACTTTCTCATCGTTAAACAAAACCCACTTCAGCTCGTTATCAATCAACTTCTTAACAAACACAACATAATGGCCAGTGTGTGGTGAGGTACCCTTATGGCAAATAACAGACTCTAACTCATATTTACCATCATTGGAAGGCAAACTTTCCAATTTCGCCAACAATTGCTTCTTCTCTTTATTCGTGTTTATGACTGGTTTGGAATCTTCTTGGATAATTCCATTGTCGTCAAGGTTGGCAAACAACCATTCAACAGCAGCGCTAATATCGTTATTGTTTAGCAATAATGCTTTCTTAGCCAATTGATTTGAAAAGCCCATAGCTGCAACATTTTCAATTAATTCTGCTGAAGGTTCGTGGGCACTTGATGATGTTGCGGTGCCACTCGTGTTTGGATTGAATGGCTCATCGATGTCTGCATCATCCATGTGTGCAAAAATCCAATTCATTGCATCTTCGGCATTCGAATTTCCCGTATTGTACAAACCCTTAAGACATCTTGGTTCAGGGAATCCCATACTTAATAAAGTAGTCATTGCCTCTTCATTTGGAACGAATGCATTACCAGCTTCTGGTTCTTTCTTTTTAACTTCAACCTCACCATCAGTAAAATGTGGGGCAATAAATTCAGACAAATCCAATTGGTGTGGAATTCTAATTGGAACATCAACTTTTATTGGCGCCCAGTTTTCCAATTTGATTCTTTGTACATTAACAGCAAGTGATTTTGGAAACGTTCTAAAACCTGACAATTTAAAAGCCATCCCTGGTGAAGCGTGACAATTATCACAATCATACCCCTCGATGGCTTCTTCTGCCGCGTACTCTTTAAAGCTGTCAATTAAGTCAACTTCTTTGTAAAGTTTCTTTCCATCGTCATCTGTCCCTATGACTTCGCTTTCAATGGGCAAGGAAATAGTATCAACCAAATCATTCGTTAAACTACCATGTGAACAACTTGCACATAATACTTTATTTGCCAACAAGAATTTCAAATCCTCGTTTAATTTTAATCCTAGTTCGTTGTCCAATTTATCAACGAAATACAACAAGAACTCAAACGCATCATGTTGCCTCTGTGTTTTGAACTCCGGATGATTTTCTCCGATCAAAGTCTTGAATCCTGAAGGTTTAATACCCAACTGGTAATCATCGCCCTTTAATGATCCTGGTTTCGAATATCTTCCGCTGTATAACCCGTCGTATATCTTAACCAACTGACTAACTAAATCATTAGCCGGATTATCAATCTGTGGGAATTGTTCATTTTTGAAATAACTCTTGTATCCGTCCAAGTTGTAAAGCGATTGGAGAACAGAATTGATGTAACAGGAGTTTCCTAAATTCTGGAACCCAGTCAACCCTTTACCATAGACTGGTGGCAATTTTTCACCGTTTGCTCCGTCTAACCTGAAATCCCAATTCAAGTTTTGATCAATGTTTAATTCAACCAAAGACTTTTCGGTTTTAACAGTGGTGTTCAAATCAATACCAAACTTGTGCAATTTTTGGGCCAAATTCGGAACCTTGACTTCATCGTTACATTGGTAACAGTACGCATCACAACTCTCAGAATCGGCTGTCAAGGAACCTAACTTAATTGCAACTGGATGCTGGGAAAGTTCATAGTGTTCCAATGCATGACCATTACCTTTTAAACTGGAACCATACTGCTGTCTACCACAACCCAAACTTCCACAATGTAAACAAATCCATAAGTTCTCTGCCAAATCACATTGGCTACATTTTGTTAAATCTAAGTTGTCATTTTCAAACTGCTCCACATCTATTGAGTGAGCACAAGGCAAGATTTCCTGTTCCCATTGCTTAATTTCATCCTCTGTTGCTGACGAGTTTGCTGAAAGAATTGACTCAATCAACTTGTTGAATGATTCACTCAACTCACTTCTCTGGTATGTCTTGTCATGCTGAACATCATAAACGGTGATTTCTGTATTGTAGTAATCATCATCAGATACATTTTTTATTTCCAATTTTTGCAATTTTGGATTTTTCTCGCCATTGTCGTCATATAACAACTTATTTCTTTCTTCTTGTGGTTTTAATGTTTTCTTTATATTTAAATATAAATAGTTTCCTGTTTTTTCAAAATTTTCCTTGGTGTAGTTGAAGTCATTATTTCTTGAATATGCCCTGTATGATTTCAAATCAATGTCCAAACCCAACGCGTTGTTCTCGGGAGTGTCAAACGAGTACATACAGTCATCCTTGTATATTTTTGCATTTATGGGGATAGTCAGTGGGATATCAGAAGGCAATTCCAAGGTCATGTTGATTTCTTGTTCTTTTTATGTTATGGGGAAGAAAACCATGGCCAAAGTGTGGTTAAAGTATTTTTTTTTGCCTCTCGTTGCCGCTAAGTAGGCTGAGTGAATACAAAAATGAAATATCATTTACAACTATAAATAGCTGCTTGGTTTTTTAATATTATTTCTAGTTCAGTCGATTTTTTTGCTACTATGTGCCATAAGATGATGGATAGGTTTCAACAACGTCTTCAACTACATCACGATAAGCCAATTTTTAAAACATGTGTATATTTTTCCAATTGGTCAGTCTACCAGAAGAAACACTTTCCCCAGGATATACCAATTGATTACTACACCCATATTTTCTACGCATTTATTCTAATTGACGAACAGACAGGTAAGGTGAAATTCAGTGATGAGTGGTGTGACTTGCAAATGCCTCAACCAAGTCCGAACCAATCAAATTTGGGTAATATAAAACAATTTTATGAAATGAAAAAAGTGAACCGAAATCTAAAAATAATAATGTCAATTGGGGGATGGGGAACGTGCCATTTGTTTGAAAGCATCGTCAAAGATGAGAAAAAGCTTAATAATTTTATTGCTAGTTCGATTGAGTTTGTTGACAAGTATGGGTTTGACGGTATTGATATAGATTGGGAATACCCAAAGAACTCGCATGATGCCTGTAAGTTTGTGGAGTTATTGTCCGCTTTAAGAAAGCATTTGGATCCAAGGTATTTGTTGACAATTGCGGCCCCTGGTGGCAAGGAGAATATCGACGTTTTGCATATTAAGGAAATGGATAAATACATGAGTTTTTGGAACTTGATGTGTTACGATTTTGTTGGGGAAGGTTGGTCATCCAAAACGGGATTCCATTCTAATTTGTTTGGCGATAATGGAGATAATTGTTTGAATGCATCAGATATTGTGAATGCATATATTCTGAAAGGTGTTCCGCCTTCGAAATTGGTCTTGGGTATGCCATTGTATGGAAGAGTTTTCCACGGGGTTGCAAAACCTGATATCGGTATTCCTTTCACTAAGGAAAGAGCGCCTGGCTGCATTGAAAATGACATCATAGATTATAAGAGCATAGATGGTAATTTCAATATGGAGCTTTTCAACTCCCGCAAAGTAGCTGCTATTAAATACGACTCTAAGAGGAAACAGCTTGTTACCTATGATAACCCACAATCTGCGGCAATTAAAGGAAGTTTTGTTCGCCTGAATAAACTAGGAGGAGGTATGTGGTGGGATTCTGCTGGTGATGCAGATAGTGACGGATCATTAGTGAAACATTTTGTGGAGCAATTGGGAGGTACTCAAGTTCTTGATAGATCTGAAAACAATATCAGCTACTGCAGTTCATATTTGAACCAATAATCGGGTATTGAGGTAAGTGCATTAGAACAACTTGTATAATAGATCCATCTATACATAATTATAATAATATACATAAGAATGAACAGAGAAAGGCGCCACATAAAAAGATAAATAAACACGGCAAACAAAAGAAGAATGTTAAATAAAACATGAAGATTAAAAAATGCATGATACTGTCTGGCCAAGTTTACCTCCAGTGACCGCTTAATCGCATAAGTCCCTCCATTCTCTAAAATGCTATATGAACTACTTTTTATTATTATTATTTTTGTTTGGTAGCAATTTTTTGTTTTCATATTTAAAGAATTGAATCCATTCTGGCAAACACGCTTAAAACAGCGGCAACTAACTCCAATTGCAATTCGCTGGCTGAAGATTTTTCGATTTCATTACTAACTTCTTGTCCCAAGTTCAAACCCAATCCTAGTGGACTTTGATGTGATAAATTGAATGGATATTCGCTGAAGTCGGCCAATAATTCATCAGCTCTGGCAAAGGCTTGGTCTCTCTTATCATAGTTCAAAGATAACAAAACATTTTCCAAAACATTGGCTGCGTAAGATCCACAAACCAAAGAAATAGACCTTAAATATCTGAATGAAATGTCGTTTGGAAATTGATCGTTTGCAACAGTATCTAAATCAACATTCCTCAGCACCAATAAGTTTAAGATTCTATTCTTGATGTACTCTTTGGATAATTTATCAGCGACCGGATGTGTCGCCATGTCAAAAAGGAAAAAGTTCTTACGTTCCGTTCTCAAAATACCTTTATCTACCAATCCTTTGGCTAATCTTTCTCTTACTTGTTTTAATTGGTAGTTAATTTTCATCAAATTCCAGGTCTCCCCACTTAACAAATCAATCCAGTTGGTGACGGATAAATTGCTTTCGTCATTTTTCATAATTTTCAAAGCTTCATCTAACAATACTTCACCAGTAGGTTCGGAATCTATGACTTCAACTAATCTATCGCTCAATTCAAAGCGACGTCTTGCAGGGTCGTTAACCAATGTGATTTTATTACGGAAAGTCAATTCCAACAATATACAGCCACGTAACGCATAAGAAATATTATCGTTCCAAAATGACAAGTAACCCTCCTTGTCTTTTAACCCCATCAATAAAACTTCCTCCATCAAGGTCAATAATGGTTGTTTCAAGGAAGCTGGGCTCTTTATATCTCTATCATCGTATCCTATCTTGTGGTCTGAAGCTTGGTTATTTGTGGAAGGGGTATTTTCTTCATCAAAAGAATCTGATGCTCTTGGTTTTGGTGTAGATTGTTTGACACCACGACGTCTTTGCAATCCTGATGCAGACATATTTGTTCTATTATTTAAGTCAATGGGTATTCGGGTGAAGTCGCGAATTGGGATCAATGAAAATAGAAGATTAAAGGAAAGGAAAAACCAGAGACTTGTTGAGACTCAAGTGGTTGACAGAAAAATTCAATTAACCGTTGGTATGATCAAAGCAAGAAAAAAAAATACCGACAGAAAAATTGCTGGAAGAAAAAACCAAAGTATTTTTTGTTGTATTCTACACGTACCTCTAGACCTTGAGTAGCGTACCCATAGAATTATTTTTTGGCCCAGATAACACGTCCTTCGGTTTGTGTGTCGCTGGCAGATAGATAGAGATTACACGGGAGAGCCTGCCAATTTCCTAACAATCCAGATCACTACAGTCTAGTCCATTTCCGTCTCCTACTTTACATGGCCCAGCCTTAGATAGGAAGTGTAATTAGTCAGGCACTTGTTGTTCCGTAGCTTATGGAACAATGTCTGATTTGTAGTATTCCGGACTTGGCGTTGTTTGAATAATTTAATCCCAAAAAGGACTGTGTACAATAGTCGTTTGGATATTTCCCACGACTCCCAATAACGCACTTACTATGTACAAAAAAAAAATATGTAAATACTAGCCTAAGAACTTCTTTATTCCATGGGCTAATCAATTACCACATTTCAATTCTTCCACGTCCAGAATCCTTGTTTCAAGTTAGGAATATTCCATTGATACTATCCTCGAAGAGTTCATATATCTTTAATATTATAACGGGGTCTGCGCTTTTTAGTGTTATTGTTTGCCACTACTGAACTCGTATATTCCTAGACGTGTTGCCAATCGCTCAACCGAAATGAGTGATGACCAAAAACAGCCACCTCGTCCGCCACTAGAACGATACCCATCGCATGCAAATAACAGTGACGAAGAATGCGAAGATCAAAAGAACACTGGTGCTGTAGATTATGTTTCCTTCCCAACTATTCCCGATCCCGAACTAAGTAATACCAAATCAATTTCAGGATTGCTATCAAAGACTCTCCGAAAGGTAACTGAAAATGCATCCAATCTTGTACTGAATTATTCTCAAGGTTACACTTCCCCTAAGACGAATATAATTGATTCATCTCCGTTTGGAAATAAGATTAACGAATATAAAGCCGGAGCAGTAAGCGTACCTTCCACCACCCCGCCTATGAATGATTCGATTGATGAAACACCGATAAATACAGAAGTTCCTTCCAAAAGTGATGTTTTATCTAAAAAGATTGAGGAAGACTTTTCAAGAACAAATAGTCCGTTAGATATCAAATCAGATAAAACTCTTTCTGCACCACCGAAAATTGGAACAGGAAGCGTTCACAAAGAGCTGGATCTATCTCCCATGGAAAAACAGACAATTATAGCGAGTGACATATCTGATTCAAAACCGCAGGCGTTACGACCTCAACCGGCACTTCAGGACACTCCACTGTTGCTCCAAGCACCCAAGCAACCACAAGTAGAGATACTATCTCAACAACAGCTACAGCAACAGGAGCCTTCACAACAACCACAGTTGTCACAACAACAAAAGCCACCTTTACCTCAACTACACCAACAAGTTGCCACGTCAATGCAATCACAACTTACAGCTAGTACTCTACGTCAGGTATTGAGCGAACGTACGATGGCACCTCCTAGAGTGACATCTGATAACAAGACACTTCGGATTTCCACTATGCAGTTACCAAGATTACAATCTGTTAATAACAGTACTACCAGTTCCGTGATTAATGTCAATGTTCTGGCCTCGGTCGACGTTGAATCAGTAGCAAGCGACAAGAAATACTCTGATGGTAAGTCAAATCCACAAAGCGGTAATGTTGACGGCAAAAATCGTGACAGGTCTCTACTGAATAAGATATCCTCGATATTCAACAATTTACCAAATGACATTGAATTGTCAGACGATTCTGCTTCGGATCTGGATACCACTAGAAATGAAACTGACGACCACTCCATTAGGGGTCACGGGACTGTTGGCTATCTGGATAACCCCTCTGAGCAAAGTTTGAGCTCGATGTCAAAGCTTGCCAAGCAGTTTCAATACGATTTAAGCTCGAGGTATAGTGAATCTGTTGCCAAATCCTCCCTTGTCAAGGCTGAGAGAAAGGTTGCGGCTTCATTTAGTACTGACCTTGGACAGTCACCGACGGTTTCATCTTTTCATGCGCTTCAAAATAAAGATTTAAATGCGGCTAAGAAAAGGACATCACATTTATCGTCAGTGCTATTGGACAATGCCAGGACAATAATACATCAAAATATTGGTGCCGTTGCGTCATCTGCATCGTCTATTGTTGCATCGAAAAGGAGGAAGAAAAAACCGAAAAGGACTTCTGAGAATCCATTGAAAAACGGAGGAATTCCTAAAAAGTATTGGATGAACGACGCTTTTGTGTCCGATTGCTTAAACTGTTTCCGACCTTTTACACCTTTTAGAAGAAAGCACCATTGTCGGTTCTGCGGACAAATATTTTGCTCAGAGTGTACTTTGTTCATATCCTATAACCAACACAAAGATGAGAGAAATAACAGAGCAAATTCGAACAAGGAGCCATACAACGATAAGCTTCGTGTCTGTAAACCGTGTTACAGTGACGTTATTATATATTTAAGTGACGATTCGTCAAGCTCAGACTCAGAAACTGAAAAGGACATTTCAGTGGAAGAGGTTGATTTGACCAAAACCAAAGCTGAAGACTTACTAGTTCCAAATCATCCATTATCAAGAATTCGATCAATGTCAATGAGTTCATCGCGGGACAGTGGTTCTGCTGATGCTGTGACGCGAAAGCCACTGTTTAGGGACGGAAGACTTATTCAAGGTAATCTTTCCACTGCCAGCAACTCGAATTCTCCTTCCAGAGGTATCAATACTAGTAATAACAATAACAGCAACAGCAACTACAACAACAACAATCATAATAATATCAATGCTAATAACAGCAACAGCAACATTAACGTGAATAGTCAGTTCATTTACCCAGATGAATCGATCAAAGTACATCCTAAACAAGCCCCAAAGATGGCAATACCAACCACACGGACTGGTGAAGCTGTCGAAATACCGCTTATGAGACATTCATTGTTAAATTCATCCATATTAAAGACACCAGGAACTGCGTATGGGACTTCGGTTAACGTTGGCTCTTTGTCACCAGGCCGCCCTTCTGGTCAACATCAACAGACTCACCATCACACTCACCATGGACACCACCATCATCATCACCACCACCATGGGCATCACCATCATAAGCCACAAAATGTATCACCAAATGGTGGTGCAGTGAGTAGTGGAGCCGGTTCTGATTCACAGAGCTCAAGTAAGACATGGATTAAAAGTCATTTGTCGCCCGGTTTAAACAATGCTAATAATATAACAAGCCGCAGTTTGGAAAACCTAAGTAGTGCTTACACGAGTTTTATGACAAGAAATCCATCATTCAAACTACGCGTTTTGTCTGGCAATGGTAAAGAGAACTTGAGATATGGTAGAGAATCATCCCAAGAACCAGGCGATATGCAGAATATTGGTGGCAATCTTAGTTTGATACGAGGTGAAGACAATGCTTTCGATGAAGATGATGATGACGACGACGACGACAATGATGACGAAGATATTCGAAGCGATGTCGTTGAAGGTGAAGAAGATGAACATGCAATGTCATTGTACGCCTCACTCAATGATTCTCATGGATATGGATCTACACCATTGACACACAAGCCATCTCTTATTCATGCACACAGCGGAGTGGTGGTTCCAACATTAGGGGAGTTCCCAATAATGAAAAGTGCATTTCCGCATCAACTTGGTACTTTGGGTGCGTCTGATATTTTCCATCCAAATCCAGTGGCGTTTCTTACCGACAGTCCTTCAAAACAACAACCAGGTGATACATTGAGATCAAAAGCTAGAGCACATGCGTCTCTTCAGCGTATGAGATCTAGAAGACAAGGGAAAGCTACGAGAAATGTTCTGATTTTAACTCAGAATAATTTGAGATTACCTAGTCTAGAATCCCCGAATCACCGAGCTAATATATCAGGTACATCATTGACGCCTATTACCTCCCCTTCGTCACCTGGCCCCGGAACTTCGAATGTGAATCCGACTTCAAATCATTCCAATTTGACGACTGGATTAGCAAATTCAGACGTTGTAAGTACATCTTCAGCTAACCAATTCTCGGAAATGTCTCCACTTGGTCCGCGTATTTCGGCAAGTACCGCTTTGGAAAACGTTACGTCTTCAAACCGAGTGGATTATTTTGGCTCGAATGAGAATTTGATTGATTATGATGATCATCAGAATTTGATCACTTGGAAAGATACAACAATGAACGATAATAATAAGGACAAGTGGTACAAAGAAACTTTAGATTTTATTTTACGTCAATCCTTAAAAGATTGTGAGATTGAAGAAAATTTAGATCAATGGATGCATATCTTATCCAGTCTGTTACAACACATTGACGATATCAAGTTAACAGATACTTTGGACATCAGACAGTATGTGAAAATCAAGAAAATATTAGGAGGAAAGATTCATCAAAGTGAAGTTGTTGATGGATTGTTTATGACAAAGAACATTGATTCAAAGAAAATGGCATCTACTATTTTGAACCCGCGAATAGCATTGCTTATGTTCCCAGTAGAATACTTGAAGCAAAAGGAACAGTTTATAAGCTTGCGTATTATTAATGCGCAACAGTCCGTCTACATAACCAATTTGGTGTCACGATTGGTTTCGTTGGAACCGGATATTATCGTTGTGGGAGATTCTGTGTGTGGCTTGGCAGAACAATTATTGGAAGAAGCTGGTGTAACTGTCATTTCAAATGTGAAACCGCAAGTTATTGAACGTATATCGCGTTACACGAAAGCTGATATTTTCCAATCAGTCAACGATTTGTTTTTCAAAAAGGGTAAATTGGGTACTTGTGAGAAATTTTCGGTCAAGAGGTTTAAATTTCAGAATGCAATTAAAACGTTTGTCTTTTTCACTGGCTGTGATATTCATCTGGGTTTTACAATTTCCTTGCGTGGCGGCGATGAAGAACTATTGAATAGTGTGAAATATGCTGCTGAAACTCTAATGCCTGGTTATTTGAATGCTAGGTTTGAAAAAAGCTTTTTCGATAATTTGCTGTTGAATTACATTGAGGGCAATGAGAACCACAAGATTGTTGAAATTGAAGAGAAGTTACAGGAAATATCGAAAGATGATGGTGATAAGAATGAAGAAGTCGTTAAAACTTGTGAATTGAGTTTGGATAGCACTGAGGTCATTGAGTATGTCAAATTGTTCAATGAGAGAAAACTAAGTTTATCACCAGCCGTTGAATATACCTTACCGACTCCCTTGGCAAATGTCATTACGTCGTACTATTCATTCTGGCAGTTTTTCCAAACACACCACCTAATTCACGAATTAGAATGTATTGAGGATGTCGAAGACAGTTGGCTCGTGGAACTAAAGGCGAATTATAAGGTTGAAGATTTGCCAGGTAAAGATTCTGAATTAATACGGATACTTAAATATGCGAGTGAGGGTCATTTGAGATTATTGATCAACGAATATCATCATCGAGCACGTATTTGGTCTAATTGTATGAGGTACACGTCGTACCAATTGTATCCAATATTCCATAGAAGCATCCACGTTTTGCATTCAACTGTATCGATCAAACATGCTACTCCTTGTACTGGTCCCGGTATTGTTGTTATTGATTACTATACTGATAATGACAAGTGTTTCGGTTTGTTCTTGGACCAAGCATTCCATGAAAGTTCTAAAGTTTGTAACGAATGTGGAGAGGCCTTTTTAGATCATTACAAGAGTTATGTTCATGATAATGCCAAGATAGATTTAATCATGGAAAAATATGATATTCAAGGCAATACACAGGGTAAGAACCAGAGGGTTATGTGGAGTGCGTGTAAAGAATGTAATTACACAACACCAATTATTGCAATGAGTGATGAAACTTACTATTTGTCCATTGGTAAATTTTTTGAACTCAGTTTCTACGGAGAGAATGTTGTTGGTGGCTGCAAACATGATTTTTTCAAAAGCTATGTTAAGTGTTTTGGATTCAACAATTTGGTTATCCGTCTTGAATATTCTACCATTGATAATTATGAAATAGTGGTTCCTAAGAAAAAGTTGGAGTTTATTTCCAGTATTGATATTAGATTGAAAGTGGATGCATATAAGTCCATAAGATCCAAGGCAGTAGAATTCTTTGACTCGATTCTGAAGAGATTGAATAGAATTAAATTGGATACGTTTGATAAAGCAGAGGCTGGTACCAAGGAAATTGAAGAATTGAAAAGCAAGCTTAAAGAACATTCGGATAATATTTACAGTAGATTGCAATCTATTTACGAATCTATCATTCCAACGAATTATCTTGCATTGAATGTTATTTTGAGAGATTTACAGAAATTGGGTATTTATTGGGATAATGAATTTAATGAGTTTGAGAAAACATATTTACCAACTGAGAATGATGTTACTCGAATCACTCAGTTCCATTTGCGTAAATTTTTGATGGATAAGTATACTGATAAGGAAGTTGAGATGGTTGATATGGCAAAAATTGATAAAGAATCTAGTTCAGAGGACACTAGTGGTCATGAATTACTGGTCATAAACTCAAATAGTAGTCGAGAAGAAGTATCGCACAATGATCATGAAAACGATGAACAAGTGGAACATGATAGTAATGAACATGAAGAAGCAGTCCATGGAAACTATCAAAACGATGAAGTTATACATGATGTTCATGAAAATGAAGAAGATTTTCTTAAACCACCACCTGAGTTTGTTCCCAGAAAACCACGTCAACGATCTGTAACGGAACGTTTGCCGGATCCTAATATTGAATCAAAAATGCTTGCTCAGAGTACTTTATATGAACAAAACTCGAATATTTCAGAGAGAATTAGTAAGTGGAACAAAACTGCAAAAGTTGGAGACGATGCAACGGGTAAGCAATTGGCTCACCGTGGATCGGAAACTTCATTAAAGTCAACTAATACTACCAATGTCATTCCATCTCAGAACAAGGTTATTCATTTGGCGAATTTCTTTGATAAGATGTACTATGATCAAATCTCGTTGGAATTTAGTAAACAAAGAGAAAGAGAATTAAAGAGGAAATCTAAAATTAAAGCTCAACCAATTTTTGATAGCAAACCAATTGTTGAGATTTATAACAAGATTGAAGATGTTGTTGGTGTAGAAGACGACAAGAAGAGACCTGTTGAGAAAGAAGAATCTGTTAAAGAACCTCCAAAGGAATTACCCAAGGAAATTCAAGATCAAGTTTCCAAGCAATTGGATATTCCTGAAAAGCAGTCTTTATTGAAATCGTTAACGAATTTCTGGGCTGATAGATCTGCAACTTTATGGGATCCGTTAGCTTATGCTTTAGAGAACCATGAGCACACGTTTGCTGATTCGGAGGTCATTGTTCGAGAAGATGAACCAAGTTCATTGGTTGCATTCTGTCTTTCCTCGAATGATTATAAACAAAAGATCAATAGTGCTTTTGAGACAAACGAAATGAGTGATAGTTCACATAATGACAATGCGCAACAGCTGGTGCAGCTGCAACAACAACAACCTCAACAACTGCAAGAGGTACAACAAACCCAACAAGCTCAAGCACAACAGGTTGATGAGCAGGATCAAAGCGACGACACTAAAGAAAACAAGGACCAAACTAAAGAAAGTGAAGTTGAACAACAAGCAAAGAGAAATGATTTTGGATTTGGAAATGATAATAGCAAGAAAAAGGTTCAATTTGATAAAATAGAAAAGAAGTTCAAGAAAAATATGCGTAATGAAGGTACGAGCATTAATCCGTTGGAACAAATCCTAACCAAGAATAAATCCAATCATTTGAAATATCAGTTTATTGACGGGAACACGAATTTGTCGTGTAAAATTTTCTATAGTGAACAATTTGAAGCATTAAGAAAAGCTTGTGGTAATGATGAGAATTTCATACAAAGTTTGAGTAGATGTGTTAAATGGCAATCAAGTGGAGGTAAAAGTGGATCAAGTTTTTTGAAAACTTTGGATAATCGGTATATCTTAAAGGAATTATCCAAGCTGGAATTGGAATCTTTTGTTTCCATTGCTCCATTTTATTTCAAATACATCAGTCAATCAATGTTTAATACGTTAACCACGGCCATTGCTAAGATTTTTGGATTTTATCAAGTTCAAATCAGAAATTCCACTACGGGGAAGACATTCAAGATGGATTTCTTGATTATGGAGAATTTGTTTTATAATCACAAAACCACGAGAATATTTGATTTGAAAGGATCAATGAGAAATAGACATGTTCAACAAACAGGAAAAGAAAATGAAGTTTTGTTGGATGAAAATATGATTGAGTACATTTATGAATCACCGGTGTTTGTTAGGCAACAACTGAAGAAATTGTTACGAGGTTGTTTATTTAATGACACGAGTTTCTTATCAGCGATGGATGTTATGGATTACAGTTTGGTGATTGGCATTGACGATTCAAGTAAGAAGTTATACATTGGTATAATCGATTGGTTACGAACATTCACTTGGGATAAGAAAGTCGAGAACTGGGTCAAAGGTAACAACTTGATTGGTGGCAGCAAACGTGGTAAAGATCCAACGATTGTCACACCAAAGCAATATCGAACGAGGTTTAGAGAAGCTATGGAAAGATATATTTTAGAAGTGCCAGACATTTGGTATGAGGGATCCAAATAAGGGTTTATAGTTTGTATTTTCAAGTGAAGTTTAATGTTATTAGTCTTTTTGGTGTGATAAGCTAAGTAGATAACGGGATAAGTGAGAGAGAGAGAGAGCGCGAACTGGCATTGTGTATCGTGTAACGCAGTGCAACGTGCGCCAATTTTGGAGCCGTATAATAAAAATTGTTAAAATTAGAATCGCCATGTACTCCAACGAGGGGGAAAACCAGCGCCGTACGTCGCTAGCGCGCATGCACGCGAACTGGCTCACAATTTTTTTTTTTTGTTTCCCGCCCGAGAATTGACAACTGAAAATATACTCGAGAGAAGTGATAAAATAGGAGGGAAGCAACCTAACCAAGCATGCATAATTTAAAATTAACTATTCCTGTACAAGAGCGTGATTGTATTGTTCTGATTTGTTTTGATTTGTTTAGTTTAGTTTTTTTTCTTATCCTTCAAATTTCGTGGATTTCACAATTAAAAATAATGTGTCACGTGAAATCTTATGAAACTTGATGCCATTCCTTATCTCCCTCTTTTATATATTTATTGCAAAGTGTGGTGCAGTGCATGATGGTTAATTAATTATTTAATTAATTTTGATCCACAGAAATTTTTTCTTTTAATATATTTTATGATTTATAGTTTGTATGGGCGTATGGGTGCAATTTATTCAGCCAAATCCCACAAGATTTTTTCTTTAAATATTTAAATATTTTTAAAGGCTTGAATTTTCTTTTAAATGATCTATTGGTTGGGATTTTCTTTTCATTTCCTATTGTCACATTCTACTTTGCATTAAGCAATTAATTTATCAAAAGGAAATAATAGAAGAAACCACATTATACAAAGATCATTTGATTTGATTTGATTTCGTTCCCCCCTATTTGATAAAAAATCAATCACAAACCTACACGCATATACGCATACACGTACACTCCCACTCCCACTCCCACTCCCACTCCCACTCCCACACAAAAACTCAGCCTTTCGCTGCCCCTTTAAAAAAAAAAGGCAATAAAAAAAATTTGAATCCCAAACGAAGTAAACAACGACTGAAAGAGGGCAATTTTCGCAAGGCGCGTTTCACTTGCAGGTTCTTATTTAAATTAATTTTTTTTAAGCAAGGACACTTCTTTTTTTGGTTACTCGAACCACAAGGCTGTCTCTGTGTCTGTCTATTCTGCATAAAAGTTTCAAATCTTACTACAACCCATTTTCAATAAACTATATCCACAGCAATCGCAAAAAGGAAATCATCAAATTTCCCACCGACACAACTAATTACTAAACTTATTTTTCTATTTCATTGGCTGTTTTTTTTTTCATTTTTCAATACTTGGTTTTCATAGACTCATACATTCACTAGTCACATATAGATATTCAAATCAGATACAAACACACATACACACAAACAAAAATGGCATTCAGGTTAAGTTTTAATACTGTTTCATTTGTTGTGATATTGGTTTCGTTTGTTTTCCTATTGTTAGCAACGATAAGTTCGCCCGTGGTTAAATCATTCAACTTGGGTCATACTGTAAGTCATACCTATGGTGTATTTGGATACTGTTGGAATAATAATCTGGATTGTTTCACAGGTTACCCCTTACTGTTGAGTGAAGTTGATGACACTTCCACAAACTGGTTATTGCTGGGATCTTCAAGGGATACTTTGGCAAAGATCTTTATCATAACCCCTATTGCTCTTGGTTTCAACTTCCTATTATTGGTATTGGTGTTTATTACCCATTTCGGTTCCCGTCGAGCAGTATTGTTTGCTGTTGTTCTCAACGTCCTTTCCTTGATTTTGACAATCATTTCCTGTGTTATCACCATATTGGCTTATTATCCAAATTTAGGATGGACAGGTTGGATATTGATTGGATCAGGTGCAGCAAATATTGTTTCATTACTTGCCTTGATCCTTACTTTAACTGTCATCAATGATGACGATGCTGGTTCCACTTTTGAAAATGAAGATTTTGGAAGATTCACTAATTATAGCCGCGTGGATGACAAGTTCAATCATATCCAAAGCTCAACTTTTAAAGTTAACAGTTCAGTTGACGATGAGTATGAATATAAGCCAAAAGAATCTACAGGAACTACATCAACCAATAATAATAGCAATTTTTCAAATTATAATATGAGTGGTGGATACACCAGAACGGCTGGAAATAACGGTCCATATGGTAGTGCCGGAGGAACTGCATCTTCTGCTACTGGTACTAATACTAGTGCCAGTGCTGGTGCAGTTGCCGGTGTCGGTGTCGGTGTCGGTGCAGCTGTTGGCGCTGGTGCTGGTGCGTACCATTCAGTTCGACCAGGCTCCAGAATTCTTCCACCAAAACAAAGATTGGCTCAAGGAGGTTCATTGACGAGTAATTCTTCATCATATTTCAACGAGCCACAAACTACTAATGATTTCACTCAAAGAGATATAAACAGTTATGGTTATCAATCAAATCAATCGGCTTCATCATTAAGTGGCCCTGGAGCTCCTGGTAGTGCAGCAGGAGGTGCACTCCCATATCCAACTGGTACTCCAAAAGTGAACAACAACAAGACTGAATATGACTCTAGTGTATTTGAGCACCATCCGGAAGTTGAAGGTCACAAGCCATTTACTGAGTTGGATGATGACTCCGATGTTGATGACGATGAGGTATTGGTGGACAACAATAGACAAACCAATACAAGTGGCATAAATGATTCCGACAATGATTCTGATTTCACAAGTGTCTCGCAACGTGCACCAAATCCACAATACTATGGAAATGCTTATGGTGGACAAGGATATTACCCACAACAACAACAACAACAACAATCACAGAATAATCAATTCTCCCATGTCCAACAATACACGCCAATGCACCAACAACAACAACTCAATCAACATCAATATAGACCAATGCCACCTCAACAACAATATGCACCAGGTCCAGGATATGCTGGGTCTAGTTTCAGTGGTGCAGGATCGTCATATTATTCGCATCAAGGACAAGGACAACCTCGACCAACAAATCAATTTCAACAGCAACAACAACAACAACAACAACAACAAGTACCACCACAGCAACTACAACAACAACAACAAAGAGGTCCAACTGTTTCTGACAATGTTTTGAATAGTAATCCAGATTTCCAATTTAATCGTGCACAGCAGAAACGTAATGTAAACCCAGCGTTTGTGCCTGTGGCTGCAAGATACAAAAGCAATCCAATGGCTCCAAAAAATCAAAATGCCACTGCATTGATGGGAAGAGGAGGAGGTGCTACTAGTGGTCCTTATAGTATTACTAGATAAAAACAAAACTAAAAAAAAGTGATGATTGTCTTTTCCGT
This sequence comes from Candida labiduridarum, assembly GCA_030572435.1. NCBI lineage: Eukaryota > Fungi > Ascomycota > Pichiomycetes > Serinales > Debaryomycetaceae > Candida > Candida labiduridarum. Next base: position 103,369 of record JAJLZW010000080.1, read on the forward strand.
TGAGTATTTGCGTTAGTTTATTTCATTTTGATTTGATTTGATTTGATTTGGTTACAAGTGATTGAATTTCTTACATCTGTGTTTTTTTTATTCTTATTATTATGATTATCATTATCGTGATTGTTATTCTATATTCGATATATAAATTTTTAAGTTGATGTATAAGTTTAAGATTGTATTATATTATATTATTTTATGTTATTTAGTGATTTCAAATTGAATCATCAGGATTCGTAACTTCATTTGTCGGTTTATCAATATTTGGTCGTTCTGGACTATCCTGATTCAGATCAGGCGCAGCAGGAGTTGTTGGTTTTTCAACAATTACTTTCTTAGTACCAGGACGTAACATCAAAACCATCAATAATGCAAACACACAAAGACATAAAAAGAAGATGATTTTACATTTGGTAGTTCTTTTCTGATAATGATGAGCTTTAATTAATTCCTTATCGGCAGATTTCAATTCATGTACTGTATTGGTTAAATTATAATCAATTCTATCCAACATTGTACCTTGTTCAATAACCATTGATTCCATCTCTTTGAAAATCGTCAGGATTTCTAATATCCCATGGGCAACTTTTGAAATCTCTCGTTCTCTTTGACGTAGATATTGAGAATTTCCATGTTGTATTTGAACCTGTTGTTGTTGTTGTTGTTGTTGTCCTGTATTTGAATTATCTTGAAAACCTGGCTTTTCATCTGGTGGTAAATCTGACAATAGTAACTCCTCTTCATAGTTGAACTCATCCTCATCGTCTTTAAGAAATTTCATATAATTGTTTTGTAAATTCCTAAATTTCAATGAACTTTCTTGTATTTTATTAGCATAATTTTTTTTATAATTCACCAAAATTTCCAAATCCAGATTAGTATAATTCAATTCCAATTTATGATAATTTTTAGACAAATAATCGAATTTCTTAATTAATACATAACATTTTTCAAATTTTTTCAAGATTTGATAATTCATTTCTTCAATATCTTGTTCAATAACTTTCCTATTGTTCCCACTATTACTACCACTACCTATGATTAATTTTTTATATTTGGATTGTAATTCTTCTACTTCTTTACCAATGACATTTAATAATATATCTAGTTCTTTAGCAATGTCAAAAATACTAGGTATTATGGGTTTTAAAGGTATGCTCTTTTGTTGTGAGGTTTTGCTATCATTGTCCTTTCGTGAAGATATTATCAATCCTTCATTTTCTTCTTCTTCAGGGAAATCTTGAAATCGGGTTCGTTTCACAGGTAGACTAGTGTTGTTGGATGAATCACGTGGGATTGTTCGACGATATGATAGGAAAAGATTCGTCCTGTCTCTGAACATGGTTTACGGTTTATAGTATGGATGATGTTGGTTGTTGGTTGTTGTAAGTGGCCAGAGTTTATATGTCCCTTTTTTTTTCTGCTCCGTTGGTGTTAGTTGTTTCGCTGTAATTAGTGGCAACAATTGAAGTACCCTGGAGATGATTGCAAAAAAAAAAACCACCAACTTAGAAAAACATGAAAATTGTAGTTGTGTGTTGAGATGTAATGTAGAAACAGACAGATCAAAATGGTTAACTTTGATTGTACTCTTTAAAGGTGAAAAGATGGATACGGAATGTTTATTTCATCGTGGTTGTTGGTATTAGCGCAAAGGTTTGTAGAACAATAAGGGCAATTTTGCTATACCAAACTAGATCTCACGGAAACAATTCCCATATTAAGACACTGACA
>JAJLZW010000081.1:8953-25585 GCA_030572435.1 Candida labiduridarum
TTTTTTTTTTTTTTTTTGGATCGGGGATTGCACCAAACTACACGCACACACACACACACACACACACACACACACACACACACACTTAAACTATGGAGATTTTTTGATAAATAAATTTTTCTAGCATTATGGATTTATAAATTCGTAAAGAACTGAAAAGGTAATTAAATAACAACTAACTAACAAACTAACTAAATAAATAAGTAATTAAAGTTGCAAAAAAAAAAAGCGAATAAGTGGGGGGGTGGGGGAAAAGTACACAATATATACATGGATGTTTTGTTTGTTTTGTAAGGGCAAGTCATGGTCTATTATTATTACAATTCTTGGGTTTGTTCATTGGTAGCAACTTTAGCTTGGGATTTTTCTTTGGCAAGTTTGGCTTCTTCTAATAAACGTTTATCTTCTTCTTCTTTTTCCATGATAATTTTCTTCCATTCAGGAATTGGCTTTGGTCTTTTCTTGTTAATTTCTTCTTCTTTCATGGCCAATAAAATGGTTCCTAATAACAAAATAATGGTGATACCTTGGGCGTACATTCTTGCTTGAACCGCCTTTTGAGCAGTAGTCATGATTTTATCTCTATTAACGAGAACCCAAGAACCCCATAATGAACCAGCCCAAGCAGCAATGATGATCTTATACTTGTGATCATTCAAAACGGTGAAACATTTATCACCAAGGGATAATTTGTTCCATTCTCTGAATTCTTCCATGTATTTATTTTCATTATATTCCGATTGATGCATTTTTCTATCAAATTCAACCGAACCTTGATCAGCATAGAAGGCAGCAACGGAAATGGTTGGCATGGCAATGATAGCAGCTTTAATACTAGGACTGAAGGTAGCAAATCTGGCAGCTTGTCTACGTTTCAAGAATTGGAAAAGACCAACGGATAATACACCACCATAGACCAAACCTTTGGTACCTTCGGCCATGATGTGGGAAATATGGGCGTCTTTTTCTTCCTTGGTTAAAAGCTTCATGTTTGAAAAGTTGTGAGGAGGGAGGATAAGTTAGTCTATTGAAATAAATCGATAGATTGATAGATAACTAAAAGAAAAAGAAGAAAATCAAAAAAAAAAAAAAAAAAAAAAAAAAATTAGAGTTGAAAGAAAATCGCAACCGACGGTTTTATGGGTTCCTTTTATATGGGATTATTGGTTTTGAATTATTTTTATGTAGAGAGATGGATGAAACCGGAATTTGAAATTTTGTTTCTTGTTCCAAAGCCCCTGAGGGAGGTGTGTGCGTCTTATTACCATGCCCCACCACCATCGCGACCAACATTACAACCCATTCTTGGCGCAGCGGTAATAAGCTGCAACGGTGAGAGTGCGCGACGTTACCGACCGGAGTAAAATTTTCTTTTTTTCTTTTTTTATTTATTTCGCGCGGGAATTGAACCTCAAAGAAAAGAAAAGAAAAGAAACGAAACAAGAATGAAAGAGAGAGAAAGAGAGTCATATTTCCTTAGAACCTTCTTTAAACAATTGATTAGTTCAATGATCTCTGGACTTGAACTTCCACTTCCACTTCCACTTCCACTTCCACTTCCACTTCCCGTTTGTCTCCTAATATGATCATGTTTTTCTTCTTCTTCTTTTTTTTTTTTTATTTGTATAATTCTACTTATATCATGACTTATGTTCTTAGGAACAGTAACACAATATTGTTTTACTCATCAAAAAAGAAAATCATACGAAAGATGAAACTAAAAACCCATCTGCATAAAAGAAAAAGAACTTGTCGGATGATGTTTAGTTAGAAATATAGAAATCACAAAAAAGAGGGTCAATCTGTAATGTTGTTGGACCCGAAAATAAAGCAATTCCGAGGGAAGAAAAGATTTATTCATCTATTTTGTGAAGGAATAAAGAGAAAAAAACATCTTCTCTGCCTTAGGCTGTCACAGATCAGAAAGATAATGATTTAGTAATTACTTCTTAGTAAGATTCTCTCCCCCCACGATTTGAGATGAAGTTTGATTGATTCTCATCAATATGACTCCAATATAAGACTTCTTTGCCAACAGTATAGGATAGTATTAATGAACGCTTACTCCGAAGATCGGGTGGTTTGTAAGTGTGTAAATGTGTGTTTGGTTGTGTTGTGGATAATTTTCTCTACAATCATTCTGCATATCTTCATAACTGTCATTGATTGGATTATAATGGAATGTTGTTAAACTCCACCATAACAATTAATAAATGAGCTATTTATGCCTTTCCTTGTGTGGTAAAATCTCTTGGTTGTCCAGATTTTGAAATTTTTTTTTTTTTTTTTTTCTTGGTTGTCTCTTAAATTATAAAAGAGAGACAAAAAAGAACCCACCCTCACTTTGAAATCAAGTTTTATTTCAACTAATAACTTTGTCATCTACAACAATTTGAATATGGACCATTCTCAACATCATCAAGCAGATATGCAAGTTCCATTGGTTCAAAAATCAATGGACCATTCAATGCCAGGAATGCACGACAATGATAGATGTTCAATGAACGTATGTTAATAACCATATTTCACCAAAATCCCCCCCCACACACACACACACACTTTCATGCTTTATCTTTTTCGATACTAACAAACTATTGAACCCCTTTTTTTCTTTATTTTTTTAGATGATATTTACATGGGATTGGAAAAACACCTGTATTGTATTTAAATGGTGGCATATTAAAACACCAATTGGATTTATTATATCATTAATAACAATTGCATTGTTGGGTGCAATGTATGAATTTGTTAAATCAAAATATACACTTTGGGAAAGAAATGAATTAGCGGTATTATCAGCATCTACATCTGTTTCATTATCTCAAGAAAGGAAATTTAAATTGAAAAGAGGGTTTTTTTATGGATTTCAGGTGTTTTTCTCATTTTGGTTAATGTTGGTGTTTATGACTTATAATGGTTGGTATATGTTGGCAGTGGCCATTGGTGCAAGTATTGGGAACATCGTTTGGGGTGGGAATAGTTGTTCTTCGGAATCTGGCTCTGCTAGAACTTTATCATGTCATTAGATAACCCCCCCCCAACAATGAGAGAGATGTATGTGTGTGTATATATATTACTAAATTGATTTTGATAATTCATAGTAAGTATAATAATAAAAAGAGTTTTAATAAGATGGTTTGATAGACTCATCTTATTGCAGTTTATTGTGGAATGAGCAACAATGTGAACTTAAATGTCATTCTTATGAGATATATATACTCTATATTAAATTTCATCCATGAGGAATGGAGATCTTATCTGATATCCTCTGTTTCAAAACCCGCGTCTTATTTTCCTTTTTTTTTTTTTTTAGGTCCAGTTGTCATGATAGTTGTACCGCGAGAAATATTCGTTCCTTATTTTTTTTTTTTTCCAATTTTCATCCTAATTTTATCCTAATTTTATACCATCATCATACTTCAAAACCCTTCTTTGTCCACTAATGAAGTTATCATTGACACAATATGGGTTATTATTATTGAATATCTCATATAGAATCTATTCAGGAATTTATATGATAATTGGCGATTGTGATGAAACATTTAATTATTGGGAACCTTTAAATCTCTTATTAAGAGGATTTGGTAAACAAACATGGGAATATTCTCCTGAATATAAGATTCGATCATATGCTTATCTATTACCTTATTTTATCATTGGTAAAATATTTCAATGGTTAAAATTATCATCGACGATGAATTTATTTTATATTATTAGAATTTTGGGAATTATTGGATTTACTATTTATTGTGAATGGAAATTATTTAATTCACTTCGGAATTATTCATTAATTTTGGCTAATTGGTGGATATTTTTCAATACTATAGTTCCTGGTATGAGTCATGCTGGAGTTGCCCTTCTACCATCGACATTAGCATTGCAAACTACAACATTGGCCAATGCTTATATATTTGAAGCAATTGGAGATTCAGGAATGAAAGATAAACAAATGGGAAATCTCACCAAGGCTATATTGTGGTATTTTTTGGGAGGATTATTGGGATGGCCATTTGCTTTGGCTCTTGGATTACCAATTGGATTGTACACTGTTTACAATACTATGATTGTTCGGAATATTTCAATTGTGATTTATATTAGAATCTTAATAATATTATTGATGATTGTTACTACTGTTGTTGTGATAGATTGGATATTTTATCGACAAGTGATGTTTGTTCCCATTAATATTGTTTTATATAATGTATTTGGTGGTGAAGGAGAAGGACCAGAGATTTTTGGAGTTGAACCATTAAGTTATTATATTTTAAACCTATTGTTAAATTTTCATATTATATTCCCCTTGGCAATGATTGGTATTATATTAAATCCAATTATAGCTCAAGGTAAAGGTAAGAAATATTCAATTTTTATTTCATCACAATTGTTGATATGGATTGCAATATTTTTCAATCAACCTCATAAGGAAGAAAGATTTCTTTATCCTATATATTCTTTAATTTCATTACTGGCAGCTATATTTATATCCAAATTATCCTTGGGTTCCAAACGTTTCATACCTAAAAAATTCTATACTTTTTTACATTTGGGATTTATTGTTGGTGTTATTGTTGTATCCAATTTAAGAATCTTGAATCTTGTGGAGAATTATAGTGCTCCTTTGAAAACTTTCAACACTATTTCCAAATTTTCCAAACCTTCACTATCATCATCATTACCAATTAATGTATGTATGGGGAAAGAATGGTATCATTTCCCAACATCATTTTTCTTACCTGATTCTTATAGATTAAGATTTGTTGAATGTGGATTTGATGGATTATTACCAGGAGATTTCCAAGAATTGGAAGATATTATTGATTCAACAACATATATCCCACCCCATATGAATAATAAAAATAAATTTGAAATTGATAAAATTGTTAATTTACAAGAATGTGATTATTTTGTGGATAATTCTCAATTGAATAGTATACCACAAATTATATACCCCAATTTAACCACTACATTGGGTTGGGAAATAATTGAATGTCATAAGATATTAAATCCTGATGGTAAACATAATCTTATTGGGAAATTACTATATATACCTTATTTTAAAGTAGAATTTATGGAATTCTGTGTTGCTCGTAAGACTGTTGATGTATGAGGGAGGTAACTTTGTGTAGACGGAGTAGTTTATATAGTTGCAAAATGTAAATCATTCATTTACTTTTAAAACCTTTAGATATCGCTGTTAGTCTTTTCATTTGTGTTTCTGATTAAGACACTTTCTCCATTGTAATCTGAAATTGGGTCAATTTTAGAGAATGCAATTTAGTTTACATTTAAGACCAATTTCAAAAATGAATTCAAGTCTTCCCATATTTAGTATAAAATTTAAACAAAGAAAAAGATAAAGATAATGACAAAAAAAAAAAAATCTGTTATATATATATATATATAAATATTGACTTTGTTTCTAATCTTTTTGTTTCTTTATCCTAGAAAAACAATAATATCAACCATAATACTCTTCTAATGCGTCTCTAGATTTATCAAAAAGGTCTCTTGCTTTAGATAATGCATCTTGAATTAAGGCTATCCAGAAATCATCACTTGATTCATCGGGTATGCTATCATCATCATCATTATCATCATCATCATCATCATCATCACCACCACCACCACCATTATCATTATCATTATCCACCTTGCTAGTATTATTGATATCTTGTTTATATTCTTTTTCTTCTTCTGTTGTTGTTGGTGTCACATTATTACCATATGTATCATTATGATTGATTGTTGAATTCGTCCTAATTTGCAGATTATGATTACTAGTATTATTATTATTATGTGCATCTTTTAATTGGAAATTATCGAAATTAATCTTGTGACCATAATTTTGAATTCTTTCACATTCATTTGCTATTTTAGCTAATCCTAAGGCAGCAGCAGAACCTTTTAAAAAATGACCTGAAGATGATAATTTTTCTAAATTTTTTTCATTTAAATATTGATCAATTTCTTGGAAAGTATCTTCAACTTGATTTACAAAAGTTTCAAATAATGAATGTGAAAATCCTTCTTCATCTTCATCCATGGCTACTATCTCATTAAATACTGACAATTCGACAAGACCAGAATCTTGTAATTTTTGTAATTTTTCTTCAGACATTTTAGATTAGAAACACACACAAACACACACACACACACACACACACACACAGTGATATAGATTTGGTGTAATAGATAATAATTGATAATAGTAGATACGGACGGGCAGACCCACTAATAAAAATCACACAGATTCAATTTGGTAAAAAAAAGGAATTGGGGAATTGGGGAATTGGGGAATTGGGGAATTATACAAAAGTGTTATCTAATTGGGATTAGTTTTTTTTCTTTAACTACTTTCTTCTAATTCGGATTGGATGTGATCTGTTGATTTTGAAGAAGGAAAGAAAAATGATTAAATTGAATTTTCTGGTTCTTTTAAGAGTTTTTCTCTCTTTCTCTTTCTCTTTCTCTTTCTCTCTTTCTCTTTTTTTTTGTTGATTTTTTTTTTTTTGTTTTTTTTCTGGTGGGCTGTCTCTGTCTCTGGTTGTCTGTCTCTTTTTGGTTGTCCTAACCGGGGGGGTCTTGTCTAGACTTGGTGATGAAACTACATCATCACACTTAAAAGATTGCTTCCAATCAGGCTTACGTCTTTGTATTCTATAAGAGACAAATAAATATATTGCTGTAATATGTAATATGTAATATGTAATATGTATTGGTATTGGTATTGGTATTGGTATTGGTATTGGTTGGTTGGTTGGTTATTTGTAATTCCAGCAATCTTCATTTTTTATCCGTAGAATTATTTTACTATTCCGTTCTTGTGGTTTTCAATTTATGCGCATTATTACGTCATACTACACATATACACACAAACACACATTCTCTCTTTTCTATCATCACCAACTGTTACTCCTTTACCAAACACTCCTTCCCTTCTACTCCCCAATAGTACAAAATCATATGTTTGTATAATATATATATATATTCTAAAAAAAGTGTGTCTATAATTAAACTGTTCATCTATATCTCTCTCTATTGGTTAAACTCATAGAAATCACCCAACTTGTTGATATAATAAGTTGGTTTTTCATCTGGATTCAATTTCTCTATATTCTCTTCTGTTTCAATACCTGTTAAAACCAATAATGTATCCAATTCACCATCTCTACCAAATTTCATATCAGTATTTAATCTATCACCAATCATTAATCCTTTATGTGGATTCTGTGCCAATTTAGGGAAATCTGCCTTAATACTATTCATCATTGATTGATTTGGTTTACCACAAATGGCATCTGGTTGTCTACCACTGGCATAACTGACTGATTCAATAATGGATCCTGCACCAATTAATAATTTCCCATTTGCTGGGAAAGTTGAATCAATATTGGTGGCTATAAATGGAATATTTTTGTTATTTTTCAATAAATATTGTAAAGTCAATGATAATTTCAAATAATTAATATCAAATAATAATCCACATAATACACATCCAACATCTTCATCCAATTTATTCAATCTTTCATCATTACTATCAAATGAATCACCACCAATACTAGATGATAAATCTGGATCAGTACCTCCTATTGTAGTATATCCCTTTTCTTTCAATTCTTGTTCAATACCTTTTTCCCCTAATACCCAAATTTTCTTATCTTTAGGTAATTTTAAAATTTTTTCAATATAAATTGCAGAAGCATAAGAAGAACCAAAGATTTCTTGTTTAGTGACATTATTAATACCTAATTTTGAAAATTTTTTCAAATAATCATTTCTTGATTTAGTAGAATTATTAGTTACAAATATAACTTGTTTATTTTTATTTTTCAAAATTGATAAAGTTTCTGGAATTGAAGGTAATAAATGATCTCCTAGCCATAATACTCCATCACAATCAAATAAGAAATAATCATATTTATCAATCAATTCATTGACTTGTTCTTTAGTGGTGATCTTCTCTGACATAGTCGTACTTCTCTCGTCTTTTCCCTTGGTATTAGTGGTTGTCATTAAAGATGGTTAGAAAATTATTGATCGATAATGACGATAATGATCTTCTTCGACGATAATGATCTTTTTTTTTTTTTTTTTTTTTTTTTTTTTAAGTAAATTTTTTTATTATTTCTTTTTTTTTGCTGGATTGTCGGTGCATGTTCCCGTTGCCCGGGAATAGAAAAAAGGGTTTTTTAAGTCCACGTTTTTTCCCGCGTGGGTCGAGTAATGGACGTGGAAGTTTCGGTACGGGGATTACACTCTTCCACACGTCAAAGAGTTTAGTTCATAAAAAAATTCGTTAAATATTAACTATTACTTATTTAAATTCTATAATATTAAACCAAAAAAACAAAATTTCACATCATTTCCACCCCTCCAAAGTTCATAACTTTGAAATTAGGGTTGTTGATAAGAAGTTCTTTTGATAACAAATTTAAACAATTGTGTTTAAACAATTGTTGGAATCGAGTAAATAAATCTTCATGTTTTCTGAAATATGTAACATTCATAGAATAAACTATTGGTTGGTTGAATTGTTTTGTTTGTAATTGATTGATAATATAAGATAAGAACTTGGCATTACAATTCTTATTTAACCATACCATATTCATAGAATCATCATCATCATCATCATCATCATCATCATCATCATCATCATCATCATCATCAGGGTTGTTGTTATTGTTATTGTTATTGTTATTGTTATCATTTTGTGGAGTAAAATCATTGAAATTATGGATATAATTATTTGTAGCATCATATTCAGCCATCATATTGAAAAGTTTTCTAGATGAACAACATTCTTTACATCGACAATCATTTATTAAATTATCATACAGTGCCATTGAAGGTAACCAATAATTAAAAAAATCATAAATTTCCAATTTTTCCAATTTTGAATTCTTAAATGAATTGAAAAATTTTTTCCAATTAACCAGTGGAGCACTATTGGAAAATTCATTTAAATTTATATATAAATATTGTAATTTAGTAAAAATTTTAAGGATTTTCTTTAATTGATGATTAATAACATTATCATATTTAGCCAGACATTTAGAATTATGATTAATAATTGATAATTTTCTCAATTCATTAAAATCATCAATTTGGGACAATTGTTGATAAAATACATCAAGACAATCACAATCTGGATGATAACAATTCAATCTTAATTCTAATTCTTGTAATTTATTAAAATTGATATTTGATAATTGATTCATTTGTAATTTATCTTCTCTAAAACTATGTGAATAAGTAATACCAAGTTTTTGTAAATTATCACAATTAATTTTAGAATTAATGAAAAATTTAGTTGATATGGTGGTATTTAATTGTAAAACTTTTAAATTATCAAGTTGTAAATTAATAGTCCTATTAAATTTATTTTCAAAAAAAAAATTCAAATTTTCAACATTATGATGAATAACATCATGATCATTAAATATGGTTAAATTTCGTAAATTATCAAGAATACATTGATTTTGAATTTCCTTACTAGATTCCATTTCATAAAAATCATTTTCTTGAATTATATTGGCACAATTCTTATTGGTTAAATATTGATTAATAGATTGTCGTTGTCTAATATTTTCAATATCAAAATTGATAAATTCCATAGGATGATTTAGATGTTTCCAATATTTATTGAATTTAGCATATATCGAATCATAATTAAACGAACTGAAATTGGATTTACAATGGATATGGAAAGTTCTAATATGTTGGAAATTTCCTATTGATAATGAATTTATAAATTGGGGCAATTTATCAATATGAATAAAAGTTTGATTTCGAAGTAAGGGTTGATTGATAATTGATTGATTGTCATTGTCGAAAATTATAATGTTTTTATATAGTCTTTCATTAACCAAATGATTGAAAAGATGATTTGTTTGTGATAATGCGGAGTTATTGTTTGATTGATCAAGGATTAAGTAAAGTACATCTATGGGTAAATCAGATAAAGACAACATATTGAAAAGAACAAGGAAATAAATGGATATTGAGATTGATAATAGTGATGCAGTTTGTATTTTATTTTATTTTATTTTATTTTATTTTATTTTTGAATGACTTCTGTTGCTGTTTATATACTTTCTTTCTTTTTGAAGGAGGGGAGGAAGAAAGGAAAATAAAAAGTTGGGGTAAGCGGATCTAGACTTCCGGTGCATGAATTGCCTCAAGGTTAAATTTTTGCAATCACTTGGCAAAAAAAAAAAGAAAAAAAAAAAAACAGAACATTTTAGTTCCGTGTTTCCGAAAGTGTGACAGGCGTTTTTTTTTTATTTATTTAATTTACCAAGAAAATGGCAAAAAGGGGAAACACAAAGAACAACAACAACAACAACAACAACATCATCATCATCTTCTACTTCTGCTTCTGCTTCTGCTTCTTCTTCTCCACAGTTAAGTGACCCTTCCGTGTGTGTGGGTTTAGTTCCATTACGGCATTTGAAAGAATGTTAATTTTCATATTGCAATTGTAGTGCCATTTTATTTCAAGGCGGTTTATTTTGTACCGTTTCAACTTTGTTCTGAGCTGGCCATTTTTCTTGGTTTCTTGTCATTATTGCATTATCGTTGTCATTACCATTGTGGTGGTGGTTTTAAGGGTGTGGTGGTGGCGTATAAGTTGGTTAAAAAAAAGTGTGGCTATTATTAGAACACATTTTTGAAGGAATCAAGTCTAGACTCCCCCCCTCCTAATGAGTTCCGTTGGCCCCCCTTTTTTTCGCTAACCGCTAGGTGTTAATTCAAGCGAAACGTTACAGTACCCTTTAAAGAAAGGAGGGGGGGTGACACTATATGCTTATTTTTGAAAGCGCGATTTTATTCACTCTTTAGCGATACGACCTACCATTACCGCCACTGCGAATACACTGTCGGCGAAGTAGAAAATTGTCGTCTTTTTTTTTGCTTCCAAATTTCTTGCACGTGCCAAGAACCTACAGAAAAGAAATAAAACCGAGCAAATCCTAACACAGGAGTTGCAACTCTTTTGAGAATTTCCGAGGGGCATCTCGCTTATTATCACCTTTAATTAGCAAAAGCACTGTAGTTGTACTATTACTAACTCCGATGCATACTCTATCTTGTATTACGTGTGACTCATTCTAAGACGGATTTATTCACGTTGTTGTTGTTGTTGTTCTTGGTATTATACATGGTCTAGACTCTTTGAATCAATTTGTAACTCATATGCACCGTAAATTTCATCGCATTACATTATCACCCACCGCCCCACTACATTATTATTATTACTCCGATATCGATAACAGATATAACAAAGAAGCCCAACAACAAAATATTATTCTTCTAATTGTTCATATATACGTTTGCTTTTAAACACACACATGCTTCCCTCAGATCATTAAGATCATTAAGATCATTAAGATCATTAAGATCATTGACATACATTACCTAATATTATTGTGACCCAGAAAGCATCTTTGAATATCTGTTCTTCTCTTCTACACTATCAAATTTGATATCAATTTCATCGTCATCGTTATCATTATCGTCATCATCTGTGGATTGAACCACACGTCTTCGATTGTCAATCAAAACCTTATCACTTTTTGTTGGTTGTTTCTTTGTATGTTCCAAGACATTGGCTCTCCATTTGGCAATTTTTTGTTGTCGATCTTGTTTGGAACTAGTTAATGATTTATTAGATAAAGTACTCAACTCACGTAGATCTTGTGAAATGGTCTTCTCCTTGTTTAAATCCATTGCTCCTATAGTTGAAGCTCCTATAGTTGAAGCTCCTGTAGGATCATAACCAATTTGTGAAAGCATGGAATTGGTAAACAGTCTTTTCATTCCTGAGTTGGTACTTTTACTTTTACTTTTACTTTTACTTTTACTTTTACCTGTATTAGTACTATCAGAAATACCGGTAGCATCAATGGGGGATAATTGAAGTTTTTTAAGTAATGATCTTGATCCCATTTTTTGCAATTTTTTTTCTAAAAGTTCATTTGCTCTTTCATCAATAAGTTTTCTTCGTTTATTTTGAGTCAATAATAATTTAGAATCTTGATATCTTTTATTATCAAATGGGATTGAATTCCCATATCCTATCACATTAGTATCTTCATTGAATTGTTTAATATACCCATTCCCTTTATTATCCATATACATTTTCTTAGTACTTTTTTTAGGTGATCTAATTGCCACACTTCCATTTAATTCCATCCTTGTATTGGCTTTGAATTTCATATCCATATGTATATCACACAATTCTTGAGTTTTAATATTGATGACATTATTACAACGAGAATTATCAATTTTTTTAATATATTTACATATTCCAAAATCCCTTATGGCTCCAATTTCTAAAATACTTGATATATTAGAATTATCAATTTTCAAATTAAATCCCGATTTGAATTGTCCTTTGGAAATTTGTATTTCATATTTATTAATAAATGGATTCAAAACAAATAATAAATCCCCCGGTTGTAATTTGAAATATTTCTCCATTGCTTTATCAAATAAGATAATTTCTATGGAATTGATAAAATTACCTATTCGTAATTTCATATATTTGGAATTATTTGAAGCGATTTGAACTTGTGATTTATTCAATATAAATCCAACAAGACACCAATTGGAATATTGAGGTTCAGTATAATTGTTTGATTTATTGGTTTTGGCTAAAAATTTTTCAATTTTAAGAAATTTCATATCATCATCAATATTAGTTATGATTTCTTCTATTTGAGTGGAAGTAAAATATCTCTTTCTCAAGTGCAATCTCGATATGGGTTCTAATTCTAATTCTGATTCATTGGTTACATTAATTGGTGGTTGGGGTGGTTGATATTGATCCAATTCAAATTCGAATTTCCTTTTTGAATAATCAATGGCAGTAGTACTCGTAGAAATGTTTGAATGATTTATAGCATACAATTTGCTTAGAAAATTAGAAGGTTTTTTGGTTGTTGAAGAACTTGATTCTTTGATGGGTTTTCTGTTAAGGAAAATCAGCTCGTTTGATTCTTTATTTTTTACCTTTTCCCTTTCCTTTTCCTTTTCCTTTTCCTTTTCCTTCTCCTTTTCCTTCTCAGGTGTTTTTGGAACTTCAGCATGATTGGATTTACTTAGAAATTGATTTAGATTTTGCGTTTTAGGTTTCTTCAGTTCCCTCAATTTCTGATATTTCAACCCATATTCCTTAATCAAAGAATTAGAAGGCTCTTTGACTATCGAGGGATGTGATTCTTTGTTAGGTTGTCTGTTGACAAAAGCCAGTTCATTAACTGCTTTATTCCTTTCCTTTTCCATTCCAGGTGACTTTGGAACTTCTGTATGTAGCATTTGATTTTGATGCTGATTTTGAAGTTTTTTGCGTTCTTTTAATTTCTGATATTTTAATTCAAACTCCTTCATCAAATCCTTAAGTTCATCTGAGGAGTCCTCAGTTAAATAATTGTCCGAATCAATCTCTTCATCTCTGGGATCATTCATATCGTTAATGGTGTCGTTATCTGTGATGGGATCGATGATATCTGCCTTACGCGTCTCTCGTTTAAAATTTAATTAATTTTTTTTTTATGTACCGACCAGTGGAACGGTCCTTATCCCCCAAGAGAGACTACGTGTGAATTAACCGAAATAGAAAAAAAAAAAAAAAAAAAGCCGATCAATGTTAGAATTGAAAAATTCCACTCAACACACCATACATTGAAACAGCCTAATCTAATAGCATTACGATTGTTGCTGTTGTTTGTTCATCTCAATAGTTAATTTTACAAATTTTCAATTCATCATGACTCGAGGTAGAAGTAAATCTATTGTACAAAAAATTGCCAACGATATGCCCAATGTTGATTCCACCCAACTTGATCGTTTGGATGATTTATTGAAACAACACAATACCCATGAAATTGTATCAAATCCATCTTATGAACCATCATCATCATCATTTTCATCATCATTTTTCAATCTTACAAGAATAAAATCCGTTCCATATAATTCAGAAAGGCAAATTGGAAATGAAGAATTGTCTCAATTGTATATTACTCCATTGACTGGAAAAGAATGGCAAAATATTGAAAGTCGATATATCAGCAAATATGATTATGATATTATTCTAGATCCAGAATATATATCAATTATAAATGATTTCCAATTGGATAACGTATTGAATTTCCAGAACATTATCAAAAGGAATAAATCACAAGTGGGGGAATTTGTTGAAGAAACCGATGGGATTTTAACCGATGTTGAATCAATGTTGTCAAAATATAATAAAATATCAAATGATACACTTGATTTTGATAATGAAGCTAATAATTTATTGGATTTACAAACTTCTTATCAGAATAAATATCAAACAATTAATGATTATTTACAACATTTTGAATATTTAGATTTTGTTACTAAAAATTTATCAAGATCAGGAACATATTTATTGAATTCAAAAAGAGAATTTTTCATTAATTCAATTTTACAAAAACTTGATTCATCATTGATATTTATTGAAACACATCCTGATTTCAAACAATCGGAATTATATGCAAGTAGATTCAGACAATGTATGACAAGAGCTCTTTCATTGATTCGAAATTATTTAAATAAAGAACTCAAGTTTATTTCCGATTCGATAAATAAGAAATTACATCAAGATGATGTTGGTACTGTGGATGATAGCAAACATGTGAAATTGACAATTGATTTATTATTATACCATGAATATAATAATTATTTAAAGGAAAATCAAGAAGGATTTAATGAGTTAATTTTCGAAATTCAAACCAGGGCTTGTATTCATCCTGAATATAATGGATTATTAAATGATGTTTTAAATAAATATTTTGGTGATAGACTTGGATTTTTGAAATTATTTATTGATAAAACTTCAACCATAGATTCTATATTTATTAACAATAATCAAGAATTGGTACAAATTTGTCAAGATCAAATTTCATATTTTGAAAAAATTATTGAAAAAGAACTTGAATTATTTAAGAAAATTTTCATTCCTCCTCAAGGGAAAAGTACTACTGATGAAGAATATATGAAGAATCAATTTTATCAATTCTTAAAGAGAGTATTGGATCCATTGTATGATGGTGTTAGACTGTTGGTATTACATGAACTGAATATTAGTCATTTATGTCAATTGACAATGTTGTTACAGAAATATTATGAATTTGATCATCATGAAAATGAAGGATGTTTAATCCATGGTAATGATTCCCCCCAATGGGGAAATAAAATCGATTATGGTATACTTTTCCAACCTTTACTTGATGAAGTTCAAGGTCGGTTGGTTTTTCGAATTCAAAAATATGTTGATGATAAATTAATTAAATTCAAACCTAGAGTGACCGATTTAAAATGTGGTAATGAACTTAGTGGTAATTCTTCTTCTTCTTTGTTGGAGAGCTCAAAAAATGAATTTTTAAATGTTGATTATAATGAAAATTTATTTCCTGATGTTTATTTACCATTAGGTAAATCATTAACCTTATTATCTAATATTTATGAATTAGTCAATTCGGTAGTATTTGATGATTTAGCACATTATATTGTTCATGCATGTATTGAATTACTTGGTGGAGAATTTTTATCATTAGCAACAACACATATGGGATCCATTGATGGTAAATTGGTTTTCCTTAAGAATTTACTTATATTACGAGGTCAAATCAACACTTTTGATATTCAATATACCCGATCAGATTATGTGATTGATTTTACCAGTGGGTTGACAGATATTTGGCAACAAATTAAAACCAGAACTTTTAGTTTAAATAATAATGGATTATTTGAATTAGCTACTAAAGCTGTTCCTAAAATCATTAGTAATATGATTGATGCAAATCAAGAAATTGAAATTGAACTTCGAAATGCAGTTACAAGTTTAATAAATGAATGTACCAATACCATTTGTCAACCATTGATAGAATCGACAACTTCACCTTCACCTTCACCTTCACCTTCACCTTCAGTTTCACTTTTGGCTATTTATACATTTAGAGATAATTTGATATCTGATATTCCTTCATATTATTCAAGATTCACTCTGTATATTGAAGATCCAGTAGTTAGTCAATTTTTGATGAATAATTTATCCAATGCCATAGTGGCAATCTATGAGAATTTCTACAATAAATTAGTTGAAAATGTTAATATTATGGATGAAGATATCAAAAGACAATTCAATGAAATTTCCGAAGTTGATTCTATTTATGGATATATTACTGAAATGATTACACAATTGTATAATGAAAGTAATAAGTTTACTAATAAAAATAAAGAAAGTTTACAATTTGATGAACAAATATTGGATGATTTAAATCTTGTTGAAGAAGAAGATAATGATCAACTTGTTATTAATATGGATAAATCACCATCACCACTTACCAAAATTCCTGATGATGAACAAGAAGAAGGTGCCAATTCCCAGCATTAACAGAAAAACAAACTCCCCAACTCCCCTTATGAATAAATAAATAAATAAATAGAAAGTAGTTCATTTTTTGTAATATTATTCTTCTTCAAAAGGATTATATATGTTTTTCGATAATAATCGATTTAATTCAGATTTAACAATATCAACTTTATCATGTTGAATTAATAAATGAGTATCATCAAGTTCTTCCAATATTATTCCTGCATTAG
>JAJLZW010000081.1:25685-59229 GCA_030572435.1 Candida labiduridarum
TTTTTTTTTTTTTTTTTTTTTCAAAACAATTTGATTTAGAAGCTGTGCGACAAAATTATTTGATATTTGAATACAACCTCCAAAAAGTGTATGGATATATATACAGTATGAATAAATTCAAATCTATTGATAGAAATCAATTTAATTGTAAATTTATTAAAAATAGAGATAAGAAACGGAGAGTTTTTAATCTTGAATAGTATATATGGTGTTGATAAACCCGTTGTATTTGAATGTGTGTGGTAGTGTACGAACACACACATTTTTGCTCCTTTTCGTTTATTGAGAATCCGCGACACGTTCAACAATCAAATAAAAAAAAATTAAAAATTAAAAAAAAAAGTTTTTTTTTATTCTTCTTCTTCTTTTTGATTCTTCAGATTATTGGATCTATTTCCTTTTCGTGGATTATATAGTTTAGCTTAGCATCACGAAGGATCCTGAGCACCAGTCTACTTTTCATATTGTCCCAACCGCCGTTCATTTCCATAGCAATTGTCAGCAGTTTTTTGTAGGATGACCTTGGGCCGTTTTTATTTATTTTTTTTTAAAAAAATACTATTAACCAATGGAAATACTTTTGTTACTTGAGTGAATACTTGTTTCAAAAGTATATCTAGCATAACTGTTATTTATAGTTTTTATTAATGTATATTTATTGTTTATTGTTTAAATATCTTGTTTAAATTTGTAGAAACATAACCCTCCCATTTGTCCAACAATATTCCATTATTGGTTGAAGTTGATGCTATAGGAAATCTACAACACTAAGCTCATCTACAACACTAAGCTCATCTATAAATTCCTTGTGTTTGCGTTTGTTTCTATATCAATAACTCATACCTAAACATTTAAAAAAAACATTTCTTACACTACTTTAAATTGTGGAACGATATTGTTCATGAACCAATATCTCATAGTCATCACGTGAGAGAGAAGTCCATATATCCGAAAAGTATTTTTCCGTTGATCAGTTTGCATATTGGAAATTTTTTTTTTTTCTATTTAACAAATGGAAGGAAAGAGTTGGCGAAGAAAGAATGATAAGAAGATAATGAAACGTAGTAGAATAATAAACACTGGGGAAAAAATAAAAAAAGGGTAGTAAAAGTAAGGCGGAGGTGTATCATATAGTCATATAGTAAGGTAAGCAGAATAGTAGCTTCTGGATTGGTCAATTTTCCCTAGGGTAATAATGGGAATAACTAAACCTGATAATCTTTATAATAGGAAGGTTAATGAATAACTTTTGATTATTTGATTCCATGTGGAAGTATCGGAAATAAAAAATCTGAAATTTATTATTGAGGAGTTTAATTCTTAATATTTATTACTATTGTTCTTTGCTTATAGGCTTGGGAATAAGAATAAGAAGAGGAATTATTGAAGGAGAGTAAAAAAAAAAAAGAAATCTCTAATGGGGGGGTTATGTATATGTTTAGTTAATGTTACATATACGTTAGGTTATGTTAAAAGCTTCTTCATGTAATATAGAAAGCTACCAAGTGATTGTCTAACTTGCACAAGACCATTAAAAACTTTCACATAAGTTAAACGCCCCTATACCAAGACCAATATCACAAAATCCAATGATATACGGCATAATGACTTAGGGCAAAAAAAGAAGAAAAAAAAACGGGGCATTCTTGTGATTTTGTGTATATGCAAAAGAGATACATATAAAAGGACAAAATTAGAAAATATAAGGAGAAGAAAAAAAATTTCTTTCATTTTTTTTTGTTCCTTTTTTTTTTTTGACCTTGTGATTGATTGATTCTTGTGATTGATTGACGGTTTGGTATTGTTGTGGATTTTGTTTTGTTTTTTTGTAAAACTGGCTGGTAATAGCTATGTATAAACCCTCCCCTTTGTGTTATATCTGTAATACGCTTCGGGTATATTTTGGATTAGAGGGTTTTCACTTTTATTTATTTTTATTTTTGGCAGGATTTAAACTTGTGATGTTTTTTATTAACGTTTTAACTCAGTAAAAACAAAAAGAAAACCATTTTCATTGCAAAAATTTTTTCATTTTTAAAAGTATATGTGTATATCTGTATGTATAGCTTTGGAATTCGTCAACTAATCTAAGGCGATATTTGAGTTTTTTCGTTCCTTAAGATTGAAAAAAAATTTAAATAAGTCAAATAAGTGAAATATGTTTTCTTTCTAGTCTTAGTGTTAATAAAAGAATAAATTTTATATTAATATTAAATTTTCAACCAATAGGATAATTTGCAACTGTAATAAACAATACTAAGACCACCAACGGCAATTTTCAATTTGCAATTTGTGTTGTTTTATGCGACCGGAATATTTTTTTCATGCAAAAGTGAAAAAAAAAATTTTCACCTTAAAAAAAAAATGCCTTAAAAATTTCATGACTTTGTGTAACTAAAGTTTTTTTCCGAATATACCAATGTACAAAAAAAAAAAACTACCAAATTATCAAATTATCAAGTTAATAAATATTTTACAGTAATAAGTAGTAATGTTTGTAATATTAAGCTATGAATAATAAATCTATATAATAAAAAATGAATAAAGTTGAATTGAAACAATTAGTTATTTATATATATCTCTTCTAAAATGAAATATCAAAAAAAAAAAAAAGATAACTTTAAAAAACCAACAGGAATGCAATAAATAGGAAAATTAACAAAATAATAATAAGATAAAACGAATTAAATTAAAAAAACAAGGAAAAACAAGGAAATAAAACAATGCCAATATCTCAATATCAATTATCCACAATGATCTTTTTTTTTTTTTTTTTACAAAAAGAAATCATTGATCATAAAATTACCAGTGCTAACCATTTCACTAGCTTTACCATTAAGTAAACTATTCTTGTTCAATATTTTCGATAAATCTTCTTGTTGATTCAAATTATTTGATGATTGATATGATTGGTATTGTTGATTACCATTACCACAGCCAAGTCCACAATGATAATAATAATGATTATGATTTATTTTAGGAATGTATAATGATTGAATTTCATTCTTTGGTGTAGTGATGGGGGAAACATTATTAGATTCATCACTATCACTATAATCTTCATCTGAAGAAGTGGTAGATGAAGATACACTTAATGAACTTCTTGGAGATGGAGAATCCATTACACTAGATTTTTCATCGGCTGTTGATGTAGCATTTTCATCTTCTTCTTCATCTTCATTATATGAAAAATAATCATCAATGGTATATTCCTTAGGTTTATTACCAAAATTCACACTTTTAAAAAATGGAACATCAACTGGTTTATTATTATGTTGTTGTTGTTGTTGTTGTGATATTATAGATGACAGTTTGTTGTTGTTGTTAACTACTTCCATATCATCTTCTTTTTGTTTATTGAGAAATGAAAAAGTATCCTTATATTGATTTTCCAATCTTCTCTTGACATAAAATTGACGAATATTATCTTGAATTATTTTGGTGAAATCAACATTTTCAATTTCAACCAAACTTTCTTCTTCTTCATCATCTTCATCATCTTGTGAATAATGATCATCATCATCTTCAGATGATTGTTCACTTTGACTATCGAAATCCAGTAAAAAATCTTGATTTATATTGGATAAACTTAATAATTTTTCAACTGGATCAATCTTATCTGTTTGTTTTAATTCTTCTTCTTCTATTCTAGATATCTTTCTTCTCTTTCTTGGTGAATCATCATTTTGTTCTTCTTGTTCTTGTTCTTGTTCTTGTTGTTGTTCTTGTTCTTGTTCTTGTCCTTGTTCTTGTAAAGTTGAATGAACTATAGAAGGAATGTTAGTTTTAGCTTTAGCTTTTTCAGATAATTTTCTAGTACGTGTAGACTTACGTATATGTTGGGGTAAGGATGACATCTAAAAAATGCAAATGGTAAATTATGGTATAAAGGTCTATGAATATAAGTTTGTATGTGTGTGTGTGTGTGTGTGTGTGTGTGTGTGTGTGTGTGTGTGTGTGTGTGGCAAAAGGGATGTATTGGGAGAGATGTGAATGTATAACTAAATGTAATATGAATATCTACTATAACCAGATGTAGAATCGTGGGGAGGTTGTAAATGAATAGAATTGAAATATAACAAAGTGAATAAAGAAACCGTCCAATAGTCAAATATAGTAAATTGGATTCTTGATGAGTTTCAATATATAAAAATATATAAACAGGAAATTGTCACAACCTAAAAAAAAAAAAAAGATTTGCTTTTGGGGAAAGTATTGGTTAATTTATATTGAAATTTTTTTTTTATTACTAAAGAAAACAATTAAAAAAAAAAAAAAAAAAAAAAAAAAAAAAAAAAAAAAAAAAAAAAAAAAAAAAAAAAAAAAAAAAAGAATTTCTTTTTATTTTCTTGGCTAGGTTTCTTTTGTGTTATATATGTACAGAGGCTAAAAATTGTACTTGTAAATTGTTTTGAACATTTGACACGCCCCCTGTCTAAATTTTTTTTTTTTTTTTCACCCAAATATCTCCTTCCCCACCACCACCGACGTATACTACCAACTGGTGCCACCAGTTACTACGAGAATCTTAAATATCCAATCAACCCACATCAAGAGTATACTGTAGAACACTGTGAAGAATATCCCCCAAGCAATTAATAACATTCACACAAGGTAACAATCGTACTGGAATCCCCCCCCCAAAGGAAAAATGAAAAATGCAATCTTATCCCTTGTTGCTCTTTTTTTTAACTTATTTCATTTTTGCACCTTTTGCGCCCTTTCACTTTCTCACCTTTCTCACTTTCACTTTCACTTTCACTTTGTCTTTGTCTTTGTCTTTGCTGTTACTGTTGCTGTTGCTGTTGCTTTTCCCCATAGGGGTGTGATATATATATGCGATATATCTATGGTTGGAAATTGCATGGCAATGGTGACATTGTAAATGGGGGGGAGTCCAAAGGGGGGGGGTGAGAATCGGTGGGTCATAGCAATAGAGAAACAGAAGGAAACTAATGGAACATAATAGGATAGGTCTTTTTACCCCCTTTACCCAAAAGGCAATCAATGTAAATGACCTTCTAATGCGTAATATTTGTATAGAGATAAAACCAAATGGAAAAATACCTTGCTAAAAAAGAAAAGAAAAGAAATATATTCCAATATTATCGGAGTATGAAAAGCAAACAGAACAAAGAAAGAAAGAAGTAAAGAAAGAAGAACCTGGGAGACAATGGTATGTTTAACTATAAGTAAAACTTAAGTATATATCCTTGGATATAAAGAAAGAGAAAAGTTTGAAGGTTTCCCGATTATTACGGCCCATTCTATTGTCTTTTTACTTGTTTCTTGTAACAATAAGAACTGCAATTGTAATTGGGGTATATGTATATGTTATTGGATGAACGGAAGTATGGGGAGATTAGGTACGAAATTGAAAAAAAAAAAACTATCGTAACCCACATGGACACTCAAGATCCGTGTTACTACAACAACAACTCAACGTTTCCCCCCCCTCCCCCATGAGAACTTTCGATAATGTTCTGATTCCGGGTTGATGTCTATAATGTTCTACTGTATGATGTATTAATTCAACTTAATCTCTCTATATTATTTTATTTCAATTTTATGTAATTTGTTAAAATTTAAAAAAACTATTTTGTATGCATAATGTAATATTTAAAACAAGTTCAATTTCTTATTATTACATATTGCATTATACAGATACTCAGTAGTTTTTTTTTAGGCGTACTTATGCATATATATCATATTACATATTAACATGTTTTACATATCAAATATCCATATATATCATGCAAGAAACAATATAAATTGTCACATACATATTTCCATAGTTCCACATTTCCATTACTTCCCAACAACCCATGTTTCGCTCTCTCTCTCTCTCTCTCTCTCTCTCTCTCTCTTATACTTCTCACCCCTCCTCCTCCTTCCTTCCTCTCCCTCTATGTTCCCAATTTTTTAAAACTCCTTTGATCTCTTTATTGTTCTCTGTCATTCATATGTACATGTACATGTACATAGTCATTCTGTGTACTTATCTCTACTGACTTTCCCGTAGATTATGACATCAAAGTTCTCTTTAATATTCCTACATTTTACTCTTTCTTTCTGGGGGGGTTTACTTTGATTAAATTGCAAAATAATGTAAAATTTGGTTCCATACCCACCATAAATAAGTCGGGGGTGGCGGAAGAGTGGAGCAAAAGTGTAAGACAAATCAAATCAAATTAAATCAAATTAAATGAAATTGGGCTTAAGAGAGAAAGAGAAAGAGAAAGAGAAAAGAAAAGAAAAGAAAAGAAAAGAAAAGAACGAATCAGAATAAGACAAGATGTAAAATCCAAACAATGTAACAAAAAGTTTATAAATGAATATCACAAAATTGCAAAAACTAACAATCACAATCTCTCCCTCATTCTTTCTCTCGCTGATATTTCTATTTCCCTACAAAATTTTTGTTCTAAACTCCATCTTAAAGAAGATGAAATATGATTGTATATGAATTAATACAAATTATTAAGATATTGCATATTACATGTAGTAATTGCATATAAATGTAGTAGTAATTGGGGACATAGTAAGTATATACCAAACACCCCCCTCCTCTTTCCTCTTTCCTCTTTCCTCTTTCCTCTTTCTTCTTTCCTCTTTCCTCCTCCTCCTTTCTTTTCCTTCGTTTGGTTTTCGTTTCTCTTTTAAATTGTAACTCCTTGTTTGTGATTTCAATTATTGTATATGCGTGTATCTGTGTATATTCATAATAATAATAATCATTCGTTTTTTTACCAATATTGAAATTAAAGGGGCGGAGAGAATGTAAAGTGAGATATGAAATTTTAGGGGGGGAAAAATATAAATCCATTCGAATACGATGGGAGTAATAAAGTAATAAAGTAATAAAGTAATAAAGTAATAAAGTAATAAAGTAATAAAGTAATAAAGTAATAAAGTAATAGAAATGCTTTTAACCTGGATGATCCTTTTTTCTTTTTCATTTTGTTTCTTTAGTATTATTATTATTAGCAATCTTACAATTGTTCTTTCTTAAGTATACGGTTTTTATTCATGTAATCATTCTTGTTATGTTAGATGTATGTTTTTTTTATTTTTTGACGAAGGGTGATGAAGGTGATATTCTCACAACTTTGCTAATATCCACTTGAATTATCCCCCCCCTTCTTACTACTTCTACATAGATAGACATCTGTTTATCTCTCTATTTACTTTTACTTATGACTAATTAATCATTTTTATGTACATATTACTAAAAAAAAAATGAAAATCTTAGAATAAGAAATGATACTTTTAAATGAAAACTAGTTTTTTTTTTTTGCATTTACATTAACATTATAGTTAATCTTATGATTATGATTATAGTTATAGTTTAAAAAGGGATGGAAAGCAACAGAAGTATAAGTTGAAGTTTATGAATGATAGCAACAACAGCAACAAGATTATACAGCAAGATAAAAATTGAATGATATATCAGAGAGAGAATGAGGGTTAATACTAATAATAGAAACTTTACTTCTTGTTTTGCGATAGAATGCAAAATTATTAACCGAATTTGCAAAAAAGTAAATATTGAAACAACAACCTTCTTCCCCAAAGTGATGTGAAATCAATCTTAACTTTTATTCTAACAATGATATTACTTATCAGCAATGAAAAAAAAAACAAATGCAAAAATGAAATGAAATGCAAAATGAAATGCAAAATGAAATGCAAAATGAAACGCAATCTCCATGTACACAACTCTCTCTCCAAAATCTCACCTGGACTTGACTCAACTTGACACCCCCGCAACTAAATTGAAAACAAAAGTAAACAGACAAGAAGTCTTTGTAGATAGACGACATTGCAAATTGCCAATGGTAATCTTTTATTCTTGTCCTTATGAATATGTTTACAATGTATATTGCAACACTAAAGAAAAAAAACTCCGTGATATTATAACTCATAATTCCGATCAACACAACCTATAATAAGATAATTATATCTTTTCTTAATACGACAAGATAGAAAAATATTATAATGTAACAAAACGATACTTTCTTTCTGTTCTTACCCCCGGTTGAATTAACTGAAGTAAAAAACTAATTAAAAGAACATCAACAATTAGAAAACCAATGGGGGATTCATCTGGATCAAAAAAAAATAAAAACAATGAAAAGATAAGTAGAAGGATGTGGACTTTTAGGAAGCTGATATCAATCTTTCTAATTTCAATTGAAACAACGGAAATATGTAAAATGAGGAGTTTTTAAATGACCTAATAAATATAAAAAGTGGAGAGGGAAATTTTAACAAAAAGAAAAAGAAATTAGACGTGGAAGGAGTGAGTTTTGGTGGATTATTCTAAATTTAGTAATCTCTTTATTTGATATCATTTCGCATCATGTCATATATCATATAAAAGTATGTTGTTACATGAAACCTCTTCAATTGGGGGAGAGAGGAGAGGTGGCCAGTGACTAGTGGCGGTGTTGATGGTTCCCCCCCCAGGGCTCATACTCCCAACGTTTTTTCGCCATACAGAACAAAAAAAGTCAAAACTACAATGCTAGGGGGGAAAAGGAAAGGAAGGAAAGGAAGAAAGGAAAGGAAGAAAGGAAAAATTAAACTGGGGATGATATATTGGTGGGGGATACAAACCATGCACGAAGGGAAAAGGATAAGAAGAGGGAGGGAGATGATAAAGAGATTTTCCATATCATTGACTTATATCACAAAAGAAAAACAAAGAATATAAACTTGTAAACTTGTAAACTTGTAACTTGCTCTGAATTTCATTATTCATAATAAGGATCAAACGGAACCAAAAAAATAAATAATTGCAAATATCAACAAAAGTCATGTATCTTCTCCCCCCCCCCTGTAAGTTTACATTCACGATTGCGAATAATCATTCTTTTCATTTTATAAACCAGATACTCTTTAATCAGTGGAATAGATTGTCGCGGTTTGTGGTTAGTAAAAAAAAAAAAAATTTAGACTTAGACTTGATCACCGTTGACATCAGTAGTTATTACCTAACTTGGATGGTGTTGTAGATCTATGGTCTAAAAAAGTTTGGTTTTGCTAATGATATCAGAAAAACGTGTGATTAGCAAACAAGGCAAAAAAAAACCATATAACGTGTGTGTGTGTGTGTGGATATGTATGTAGCTCGTGATACAAAGCGGTTTGGAGATTGCATGTACATATGAATAAATTAGATAACTTTAACCGAAATCTGACTGGAGGAAGAGGAAGAGGAAGAGGAGGGGATGTGTGTATATGTAGACGGTGGTCTCAGTTGGGGGGGGTGTGATTGCTCCCGAAAAGGTTAATTGGGTTACATCGATGGCATCATGATACATAGCAACCTTTCGTTAAATTTTGAACACTGGGAATAGAATATAGTTTGCGTTAAAAGGTTGCGATCGTAGGCTAACAGTTTGAGGGGGGGAGGTTAAGGGCTGCGGACCTGACGATAATTTTTGTCTCATTTGTTTCCCCAGTGTTCCAGTGTTCCAGTGTTCCAGTGTTCCAGTGTTCCAGTGTTCCAGTGTTCCAGTTTTTTGTTTTGTTTTTTTTGCAATAATTTCAACCATGACGTTACAATACTGCAACTTTTTACTTTTCTTTGTGCAGTTCTCTACTTGCGTTTGACTTACACATATTTGACTCTCTATCTCTATAATTCCCTTCCTTTCTTTCTTTCTTTCTTTCTTTCTCCGCATCACTACGGAAGATAATTATTATTATTAATCATCTGAAACAATCGTAGGTACTGCAATGTCTTTTTTAAAATAAACCACACATTTTACTTTTAAGGAATATTGCCTATCCATGGATATTATATCTCCCGAATGTTCAATTGTATCAATCTCTACAATGTAATTGTTTTTTTGGTAAGGCATAGAACAAAGTCAAGGCGGGATAAAAAGAATGAGAAAGTCGTAGTAAACTTGATTGAGTGGGGATCATTGTGTTCTGGAAGGAATTGTGGAGATAGTTTATTACAACAACCTCCAATCGATATAAATTTCAATTCAAAAAAAGAGGGTATAGCCCTTTCCCTCAATAACAAACTAATCTCATCCATACCTTGTTTTAGTTTTCTTTTAATTACAAATTATTCAATTTACCTTGGCAGAAAGTGAATTATATCACTATGGTAAGGCTGTATTCTCTCTCCTCGGAATTTTTTTTTTTTATAGGTCCACATCCACGTTTAAGTTTAGATTATCTTCACCTTTTGATTCTTGTGGTCTGTCCGCTTGTAGATTTTCACAAACATGGACAACCCCTATTTGCACCTATCCCCAGTTATTGTTATTCAATTGACCTTTTTGTAAAAAAGAACAGAAAAAGGAAAATGAAGATAATCGACAGAAGAACTTTTTTTCCTCCCCCTTTTTTTTTGTGGTAAGAACTATCTGTATGATCTAAGTTAGGAAAAGCAATGTTTGATTGTCATCAAAAAAAATAAAACAACAACAATAGGAACGAAAAGGGAGAATAATAACAATAGGAAATTACTATGCCTATAAGACTAATACTAAAAATTTTAGTTCCTTAGTTTTATCTTTCAATCATTTTGGTATAGGGACAACATACATCTCCTTCTTCTTCTTCTTCTTCTTTTTTTTTCTTTGGTCAGCTGTTTTTCTTGTTCGAATGGATGACATTTAATCTTGAAGATTTATTCCTTATCCTTAAATCCTAGTTACTTTGTGAACATATACTGCGGGTTTTGTACTTATTAATAACCTGAATTCCAATGCCTATTTGTGGATTTTGAAATTTGTGTATGGTTTCTTTTTGTAAATAGTGAAAGAATCTCTAGGCTGATGTCTTACGGTCCTAGTCCGAGTCCCAATTTCAGTTATGGTTATACATATTGCATATACATACTTAGATTGCAGAACTACTCTCTTTATATTGTGTAATCTCTTTTGCATCTTTCCGAAAAAATAAAAATAAAAATAAATTACCAACTCTGTGCAATACTGTTTTTTTTTTTTTAAAAAAGAAAAAGGGCAAAAAAATTTCTTCCTTCGTTCTGATGTTTGTCTCTTTTGTGTGTTGATCGTATAGTTCTAGGATGATAGTTCTAGTTCTAGTTCTAGTTCTAATTCTAGTTCTAATTCTAGTTCTAATTCTAGTTCTAATTCTAGTTCTAATTCTAGTTCTAATTCTAGTTCTAATTCTAGTTCTGTGATTCCGGTAATCCACGACAACAAAAAAGAAATGCTATCATGAAGTATCAATAATCTTGAATACGAAGGGGACAAACATGATTAATATGGCACGTTCGAATGGTTTAAGCGAGAGAACGTGTGTGGGAAAGGAACAAGCACGTTGACTTCTGGGGGTTAATATTATTCTACAAGAATTATATAAGCCACGAAGACTAACTAAACAGTACGCCGTAGCTGTACGTGTTTAAAAATATCCAACCCAGCAGTACCATCTCGTATATTACCATTAAGAGATGTTGGACACGTATTCGGAGGGGGGCGTAAAGTATCTCTTGGGATTGCAAATTTCTGAACTCTTCCAATGTTGTCTTTAGTGTGTGAGTTTGTTCTATTTATTCTGAAAGGTTCTCTCAATATGTACATATAGAGAATATTCTCTCGTCGTAGTTTCCATGTAACAATTATTCTTATCGTCTACTCAAACATTAGCCAGATTTTACATAGATTATAATTACACATTCTATTATATTACAGATTTGTTGCAAGTTCTTTGGTAACATACGCCCCCCCCCAACTATCTTTAAGTTACACAAAATAAATAAATAAATTCCACAAGATTACCCAACTCTATGAATACGAAACTATTTCAACCTCAACAATACGGAACCACACAAGTTGCAACACCAGTAACAATTCAAGGACAGTTAAAAACTCATTACCAACAAAAAACTTCTATTACAGATTTTTTTTTTTGCCCAAGCTATACCCAAAAATGCCTTCTTTTTGTGTAAGTTATTTGCATCCTCACCCTTTTTGCATTGTATAATTTTTGTTCTGTGTATATGCATGTTCCATCCTTTGGTCTGACCTCAGGCCTTGTGTAAAACAACCTCCTTGGGTTCTATTTCTTATTGTTAACCATCGTATCTATTCATCATTTCACCCACATGGTATATATACGTTTGTTTTGTTGAAATAACAACTCCGTCTTCATTAAGTATTCGGGGATTAACACAACAATAAGCGGAATTATTCCACAAAGGTCAATGAAAATAAAATAAATTAATAAGAAATTACGTTTTTTAAAATTACGTTTTAAGTGAAATAACTTTTTATTACTTAACTGCAAAACTTGTTATTTCTTTTTTGCCCAATTTCATATATTATTTGACCCTTTGGTAATTTTTCTTTTTACTGTTGTTGACAGTTCCGTTTCATCTACATGCACCTTTCGAATAATACGTATTCCTCCTTGCCTCGCCATCCTTCTCCTCTTTAGGATGAAATGAGTGTGTGTGATAGTCTTTTCATTTACCAACCATTGTGTATGACAATTTCTTCAATTTCCTTTGTGATAATATGGTGGTTGTTGTTGTTCCCCCAAGGAAGTATTTTAGATTTTTGATGAATTTATTTTTTGATTATTACCAAGATGCTAAATTTAGATAGTTTAACTAAAATCGCTAAACAACACCATATGCTGATACCCGCCGGATATAATAGGAAACAAATTTCGTCGAGTTTTTTTTTTTTTTTTGGATAGATTAAGGGGTAAAATTGGCATCTCCAGAATATTCTCTTTTTAATAACCTTAAATTTTGAAAAATTCCACCCAATTCTTAAACAAATAATTAATGAAAATGATAAGAATGTTACAAAAGTTCAATACATGTATATCATCACAATAACCTTGAACTATAACCAAATTAAAAAATGTACTGTGATTAATCCAATTTAATATACAAGAAATAGGTACAAGTTCACTTAGAGACTGTAAAAATTGGCTGTGAAAAAAAATAGAAAAATGTATACAGAATATCAAACATACAAAAATACTTTGCACCCAAAAAAAATTGAAGAAGCATAAAGAAATTGTTTCATACACAAGGAATGATCTATGAAACAATCATTTAAAAGATTACGAAAATCCAAGAGTGTTCATTGGAAATTACCAAATGAAAAAGAGGACAACTTTGATTTTGAATACAACTACAACAACAACAATCATCAATCTTCACCTAATCATCATCATCATCAAGATACAATTAATTTGTTTTTGAAAAAACCGATATTTCAAGCTTCTTCAACTTGTTCAACAGTTCATAATCGAACCGAATCTATTATTAACAATTGGTTTAAAGAATTGCCTGATATTTCAAAACGTGATGAATTGATTCATAGTGATAGTATTTTTGAAAAAATAACAAAATTAAGAATCTTCAATCATCAAGATACCAATAATTCAATGCCTAATGATTCAACTATAGATGTAATGATCATTGATCCAGTACAATTACCCATGGTGGATGAAGAAGATAATGCAAAAGAGGAACATCAACTTGATATTGTGCTTCCAGATAGTATTTCAACATGTTCTACGAATTCAGAATTCAGTTTTTTTGGAAATTCAATTGATGATTTTAAAATCAAGTTGATTAATCAATACTGTGCCACCTCTGCAGATACACCAATTCCTAGTCCTATTCAACCCGACAAGCCCTTACGTCAAAAAAAATCTATTTTAGATTTATTTAATGGATCTGTCAAAATTTCCTAATCTACAACTAACGGGGGACACAATAGTAATAATAATTGTTTCACCTTTTTAATTTTTTTTTTTTGTTTTTTGTATATATTAATTATACTACTATTCATCTGTTCTATTTCTGGAATTCCATTGCCTCTTTGATTACACCAATTATAGCACTGGTTTGGATTTTATCATTACCACCGCGACTTATACCATATTCAATATCACTTAACCCTTTCAAAATCTCACCTCTAGTTTTCAGGTTCAATTTATAATTATTTAAAATCTCCACAAACCCCGTAATCAAATCAATCAATGCCAAACCTTTAACATTTTTATATTTATTCAATGTTAAATATGCCGTGGTCCAATCATCTTTCAATATGGAATCCAAACAAGTTTCAACATCTTGTGGATGAGGTGACCCGATACATTCATATATCATATCAATATCAATCACTTCTTCTGTAGTTTCTTTTGCTGCTTGACATGCTTGCAACACATTCAATGCTCTTCTCATATCCCCATTAGATAATTTCAATAAAGAATCCAACGCATCATCAGTAATTTTCACCCCTTCTTTAATAATCACATAATTGATCCTTTCTTTAATTGCCGATTCCTCAATGGGGGTAAATCGAAATCTTGTACATCTTGAAATCAAAGCTGGATTTAATTTATGACTATAATTGGCCAAAATACAAAATCGACAATTTTTAGTAAATTTTTCAATAACTCTTCTTAAAGAATTTTGAGCTACATTGGTCATAGCATCTGCTTCATCCAAAATAATCAATTTAAATTGATTCCCATTGGAACTTGTAAATATTTGTCTTGTACTTGCAAAATTCTTAATTTGATTTCTAACAACATCAATTCCTCGATCATCAGATGCATTCAATTCTAATACCATATTTTTATAATTTTTACCATAGATTTCTTTAGCTAGAGCTACAATGGTGGATGTTTTACCGGTACCTGGAGGTCCATAAAATAATAAATGTGGTAACCTACCAGTTTCAACAAATTTTCGTACCGTGGTTACTATTTCTTGTTGTCCTTTAACTTCTTCAAGATTATCTGGACGATATTTTTCAACCCTAAACAAAAAAAAAAAACCAAGAATGTTAGTAATCAAAAAACTTCTTGTCACAAGGTTTCAATCAAATAAGTATTACATACCACGGAAGGTTTTCTTTCGATCTGGTGGTCATGGTGTTGGTTATGATGGTTTGGGCGGGGGGGGAATGCCTTGGGTTAAGATGTGACGGGGTGTGGGTTAGAAAAAGACGCGTTGGAAATTTTGGGAATTTTTTTTTTTTATGTCGCAATTCTTTTTGAATCGGGCAATGTCGTACAGAGAAGACATTCCACGAGTTCACACTATATATTTGATTGCAAAAAATTCAACGACATCTATACCTATTTATTTATTTACACCTTCACGTTCAACTTACTGCCTACAATTGCAAATCTACTAAAATACCAAAACATCACACTACCAAGACTAATACATCCAATGAATATAACAAGTCGATTGTATTCATCCGAGGTGCCATCCTTGATGATAGTAGATCCAACAGGGATACCAAACAATGTAACCACCGACAAAATCGTATTCAAGATCCCATATTTGGTTCCAATTTCTCTCATTGGTGTAATCAGTAATAAACATACCGGTAACATACTTGAGATGGAACCTTGGAAATATCCACCTAAAACTGAAACAGCAAACAATATTCTAATATTGCTTCCAAAGGGATACCATAATACAAAGATACACAATGTGTAACCCAATAACATCAAGATATTCACATTGAACCTTCCATAATAATCGGATATATAAGCTGGTAACCAACGTCCAATAGTTCCTGAGGCATTCCAAATGGTTAACAAAAGATATGAAGTTGATTCTGAAGCTCCTTTGGAAATCGCATAACTGGCATAATAAGTCACGACAAACATCAATGATAATTCTCCTAAAATTGCACCAATAGTTAAAAACACATATTTAGGATCAGGTTTGCCCTTTAATTTGTCCCACATTTCAGCTATTTTATTCTTGTCCAGTTCCTCATTATCATTTCTGTTATTATTACTATTACTATTACTATTACTATTATTATTAGTATAATTGACTCTTCCTTTAACTAATAAAATGGCTGCAATCATACATCCTAAGCAAATAAATGCCAAAATCCTAATAGCCCAAACATATCCATATGCCAGATACAAATGTCTCAACATCAATGGGAACACCAACCCACCAAATGATCCTCCACTAGTAGCCAACCCAGTACAATTCCCTCTTTTTTTACTAAACCATTGACTTATAACTCCAACCAAAGGTGTCATTCCTAATCCATTTCCAATACCCAAACTTATGAAACTCAATATAAATTGCCAAATTTCCACACTTTGAGCAGATCCCATTAATCCCAAAAATATGAAAATGGTAGATCCAATTAATATACCCAATGGTCCTCGTTTATCAAAAATCGGGCCAGTGATTATACCTCCGGCAAATGCAAGGGATAAATAAATTGAAAAAACCCATGAAATTGAAGTTTGTTTAAGATTTTGTAATTGATGTGTAGAAACATAGGCTTGAATTGCACCTATGGAATTTATCAATCCAAGATTAACAATATTGCCTAAGAAGCATCCAAGAACTACTGAATATGCTTTTATTCCACCATCTGGATAATCATCATGTGTCTCTTCTTCTACTTCTGAAGAAGATGAAGAACCGTCTCGTTGTTGGCCTTGGTCTTCTTGTTCGTATTCTGGAACAATTTGGATGGTTGATTCTTGCACCAATTCATGATGGGTCCTCTTCGATATTGTAGTTAGTTCTATGGATTGTGTGGACGTCATTCCATCGGTCATGTTAGATTATTCTCGTACGAATGGATTGCTGAAAAAAAAAAACACAGATTATATATATATATATATATCTATGTGTGTGTGTGAGATGACTCAAGTTTGCCATATTTCGGTACTACGGTCCCGCCAAGAGTCGTGGCAAAGAATTAATCCGATAAGTGTGCGCCGCACGTCTGCTTTTTGTTCTTGGTTGAGTCTTGAATCGTTGTATATAAGGATACTGATAGGTTAGGGTTTATTCTCCATGATCATTGGTCGATGTTAGCGAATATTGACAGTTAGTGGGAGTATAAATAAAAGATTTAGTTGTAACTAAGTCACACCTTAGAGTTGTGTAACTGCAACGGTTCCCTGAGTAGAGGGACCAACCAGTGGAAGGAAGGGAGATGCGTTTCTGGGTAGTATAAATAGTTCAGAGTTTTCCCTTGAACTATCTAACAAGTGGTAGGGAGATTAACAAATATAATTATTCAGAAGTCACTGCTAATTACTACATTACTATTCAATCGTGGAGTATTTCTACTACTGGTTGAATTTCTTTTAATGTTTCTGTAGTGTCCCAGGTGTCAATAACATTATCCAGCGGGTTAGGTGATGGGGCCGGTGTCGGCTGCTATTTTTTTTTTTTTTTTTTACTGGTGCATACTTAATCCGGTAATAAATCAAATCTGTTTCCCTTTTGTGGGCAGAAGCGGTGGTGCAAAACGCGGAAATATTGGCGGTGTGAGTTGGTGGCAAAGGGCCTTTCAGGTCGTATTCCAATTCGTACTCTTACTGGTGACAGAAGTTAGATTGCTACGTTCCAAAAAAAAATATTATAGTGCGGAACATTATGTAGCACCTTTATCTCTTCTTTCACTGCGACTATAACCACTAGTCTATTCACCATACCTTCATTCCTCCTACATCGCTTCTGACATTTACAAAGCAAATGGGTCTTCTATTCTTTCTTTTTGTTTATGTTCTTGGAGGATTGACATTCCTACCTGGACTGCTTCTTTTATATATCTATTTCAAACCAAAAGTTGATTCCTACCCCAAGGAAAATGACAGCGAATCGGAATCACTAAAAGCTGGGGAATTAGAAGAAAACCACCAGTCCGGCTTGGAAACATATCAAAGTGGCTGGATATTTGTTACTCGAGACTATATTGAGAGTCCGGACGAAATAAACTCCACTACCCAACTGATTACCGAATCCAACGACAATAAATCAGCATACTCGGCATTATACAAATTGGTCAAAGACCTGGCAACTAAAAGATCAAAGGATCAAGAGTCTGGCAAGGAGAATCGACTGCTGTCTTATGATGATTTGGATGGAAGTGACGACATGAATAAGGACACATTTGTCTTGCATAAAGATTCAGCCAGCGACAGTCATCAACATGGACATCAAAATCAAAGTCAAAAGCAAACCATCCGATCATCACAAAAGAAACATCGTTATTTTGCCGTATTAAAACATGGAAACTTATTCTTATATAAGGATCAAACTTTAAAAGATGTTAAACACGTTATTGTGTTGGCCAACTATTTTGTTACTATTTGGCCCCGTGATTTGACTGATGCCCAATTGTTTACCAAATACTCAGCCATTGCATTGATAAACCCAAGCAAGTTGTCCGAAGAGAAACAAAACCCTCCACCATCTTCAACTCCACTTTCCTCTTCATCGCCAGGATCCTCAGCTTCCTCACGTCATGAGTTCCCAGGTGCTAGTACCACAACTAACACCACGACGGCCAATAACATGACATCACCACGAGGATCATTTTTCATTTATTGTGATATTTGTTCAGAAAAGGAAGATTGGTTCTTTGCCTTGATTCGGGCTATGAAGTTGGCCAATTCCGAATTACCTGAATTGTTGAGTCCGCAAAAATTTGCCAAAACATTACACTTTCAAACCAAAGAAATGATTAGTTTGATCCAAACATTATACAGTTCTGAAGGTCAATTACAAACCAAATGGATCAATGCCATAATTGGTCGTTGGTTTTTATCCATGAAAAATACGAAACAGTTTGAAGATTACGTATACAAGAAATTGAGTAAAAAATTAAACAAGATAAAGACTCCTGGTTTCTTTGATCAATTCCAAATTTCAGATATTCAACCAGGTACCCTGGCGCCATTTTTCACTTATCCTACTTTGAAAGAAATTAATCCAGACGGCACGGTGTTGGTCTCTTCTTATGTCACATATACTGGAGGGATGTCAGTTACGATAGCAACCAAGGTTGATTTAACTTTTGGTACTAAGTTTACTAATAAAGAAGTCGATTTGGTCTTGAAAATAACTTTGGCTAAATTGGAAGGTCCAATGTTGTTCAAATTGAAGCCACCCCCAAGTGGTAGATTCTGGTATTGTTATGAAATAGATCCAATTATGAATTTTAAGATTGAACCGTTGTTAAGTTCCAGAACGTTGAATTTTAATTTTATAACAAACTCTATTGAAAAGAAATTTAAAGAAGCAATTAAGGAAAGTTTAGTGTTGCCACATTGGGACGATATTGTATTTTTTGATAGTTCTGATCAATTATATCGTGCTGGAATTTGGGAAGAAGCTAAATTGGATGAAAATGATGAAAGTACCGCAAGTCAAGGAGAAAGTACCATTGAAGAAGAGCAATCGGATGTTGCTTCTTCTACATTGGACAAATATGATGATATTGAAACCAAATCTGAATTATCAATGACTTCAAGATCACTTCGAAATTCAAAATTTTCCACCACATTAACTGATTTAAGTAAACGAATGAAGAAGAAACCTTCATCTCCAAACTTGGAAGACCTGTTGCATGCGACTACCACGACGACAATTACCTCAACTCCGGC
The DNA here is from genome assembly GCA_030572435.1 of Candida labiduridarum. NCBI lineage: Eukaryota > Fungi > Ascomycota > Pichiomycetes > Serinales > Debaryomycetaceae > Candida > Candida labiduridarum. The sequence goes on from JAJLZW010000081.1 coordinate 45,099, forward strand.
TCCAGCTTCTTCAAATAATGGTTCTACAATCATGGCCAATACTTTCAAGAAGATTGGAAAATGGTATTTCAAAGATGATTCGTCATCCAAGACTCATCAAGACGAAAAACTATACACACCACCCGAAATGATTTCCAGTAGACGACCACCAAAGAGATCTTCCAATACTCTGGAAACTATGCAAAAATCAAGTTCAAGAGATGAAAATATCAACACTCCCATTGCAACTCCGAGTAGTCTTGCCACAGCGGCAGCTACGGCGGCAATTGCATCTTCAACATCGTCAATATCCACTTCGAATAATTCTTCATCAACTGCATTGAATCAATCTCCATCGTATAATTTTAGTAAATTGAATAATAATGATAATTTCACAATATTTAGTGCTTCGTTTAAGGATGATATGTCAAATCAACAATCACCACAAAAACGAACGCCAGCATCACCAACAATTGCAAATCCTTCAACTAAACATCCTCCTACGCTACCACCGAGGGAAACATCAATAAGAGGAGCTACAGGAATAATAGGACCTTCAGGTCCTGTAGGAGCAAAAACATTGGACCCACCACCTGCATTACCACCTCGTGAACAACAGGATAACATGTCAATCAGAAATGAGCTCTTGGCTGCTGAACCAACGGTAGGTATTTCTCAACCAGTGACATCCAGTAAAACAACAACAACAACAACAGAAATAGAATCAATACCTGTTGGTCCACCACCACCGTTGCCACCGCGTGAACTTCTGGATAATATATCCATTCGAAGTGAATTATTTGTTGCTGAACCGACAGTTGGTATTTCAGAACCTGCTACTCCTCACAGATCTAAGACTGTAACTAGAAAGCCACCACCGAAATCACCAATAGTGAATTCTGAACAAAAGAACAACATTTCAGTTGATGAATTATAACGAAAAGAAAAGGAAAGGAAACAAATAACTTTTTATCTATAGGGTATTTATATATCTATATATGCATGTATGCATGCTTGTATATTTCCAATCAGACATATGCTGCCCAACCTCCATACATTTGTGCCAAGTTTTCCGTTGATGTGGCTTCTTGAATCAAAACATCTACTTGACCAGGGACATTCATAGGTAATCCTTCTTCTTTATTAATCAATCCACGTAGTTTATCACGAACTTTCATTAGGATAGTGGTGCCAATCAGTCGTTTCCAATCCAACAAAGGATCATGAATTAACGTTTCCAAAATGTTCATCAATATTTGTTCATTTTCTCTTAATAACGAACCAGTAACTTCACAAGTGGTTCTATAAACTCCATCAACTCCACAGATCCCCATAGCATCAACCATATTTTGAGTTAATCTAAATGGAACAATTTCTGGAATTCTCAACGACAATCCCTTTTCAAATAAACAATCGAAATCAATGTGCAAAACCGTTCCTGTATCTTTGAAGATTAATATATTCTCACAATGTCGATCTCCTAATCCAACGATATATCCAACCATGGACATAACTGCACTGGACCTAGTGAACGAATTTCTCGCCATATACCAAACACTAGGATCGGAAAATTGTTCAATGAACCAATTATGCAAGACGGGAGGATGCTTTACCAATATCCTTCGGAATTGCTTGACCATTTCATTTATATTTTTAGGTGTTTCTCGGTTAAATTTCTGAATTTGTCCAAAGATCTTTTGTTCGTCAAGTTTTAACCGCAATCGTTTCCGTTCTTCCACTGTTATTCCCTTCATGGTTTCCACATTCTGGACAAATTCAATCACCCCAGCACTTTCAGAAAGAGGGATAACAGAATAATTAACAATTTGCAATCCTCTTTTTCTGGCCTCGGTACTGGTTGTCAAGATTCTATTCACCATAGTTGTGAACTCAACTACTTTGGCGTCTTTACGAGTATCATCTTTTTTAAGCATCAACCGATAAACTTTACCGTCTGAACCTCTAATCGTAACTTGTTTAGGCATTTGTAAAGAATGGAAAACATTCATCTCATCATGAAAGCCATCAAATGTGACGGATGACGAAGGAGTAAATCCTTTAAACAGTTTTAAACCTTGTTTTGGTAATCTAATCTGTAAATTTGATTGCACAGGGATAACTAGCTCTTCAATTGGATCTGTTAACAGCAACTGCAAATCTTTCAACAAGTAAATTACGCGTTGTCCGGGGCTTCTCTCAACATCAAACTCTGCAATTTTAATCAAATCTTCAAATAGCCTTTTAGCACCATCAACAATGCCAAAAAGTTTGTCATTTGACTCCGCTACCTGTTTCAATACTTGTATGACGCGACTTTTTCGTACTGCGTCTGTAGATTTCGTATGGGACAAAACGTACCACAATGCATGTTTTGGATACTCCTTAACCACATTCTCCACTATTTCCACCATAGCATCAAATGATTCAGGATGGTAATGAACAATTCTCGACAATACCTGGGTAATAACAGTGAACCAAGAATACTTGGGAATTTGCTTTATACCAGCGCCAATATCTTTCACAATTTGATTTAATTTTTGGGTTTGGTTAGATGTAGCCACGTCTAGATCTAAATTTGCATAATCGAGCCAAATGGTTATCAACTTGGGTAGTGCTTCAAACAAATAATTCGTACCGACCGATACTGCTCTTATGTAATTCCTTATCGCTAAACATTGGTAATGACCAGATTTATCATCAGATGAGTCCATTAACTTGTTGTAATATTTGCCAAGATCATAATTGCACTTTTCGCTAATAATGTCAAGATCAAGCGCCTTTTCATATTCTTGAATGATCTGGGCTGCCGATAAATGATTTGACTCGGCAAGCCAATTGCAATATTGAAGGTACACTTCGGCTTTTCTTTTCGAGTTACCATCAAATTTGTCTTCGTTCAAAATATCACGCAAGGACTTAATTGCTTCTGAATGTTTTCCTTGAGCCCACAACAAATTAGCAAATTCAACGTTTGCATTTTCATCACCCAATGCCATAGCTTGAACTGTGCATCTTGTAGCAATATCTAATCTTCCATTCTTCCGTGCCATTTGTGAAATCCGCAACAAGTTAGTGGGTACTCTTGCCCTAGTATTGCTGTTTAGATAGAGAACACATTTCAGTAACTCCAACATATTTCTTTGTGTGTCAAAATCTTGATCAGCATTAGTCAAACGTAGTTTAAAGTCCCCGTAATAATTCGATCCGGAAATAAATTTTTGGAAGTCATAGTATACATGCAATAATTTCATCAACGTGATATTCCTTCCGAAATTTGAAGACACGGAAGTGACTAAAGAATTGCCAATCAAATTGTACACTTCTTCACTAGCACCTTTGAATAAGGAGTCTTGGGAAAGAAACAAATGCAAAAGACTTTTTGCAAATTCACAGGTCACCAAACTTTCTGTACTAAGAGGTTTGCCGATAGAATTGGTTATTCCTAGCCACTTGTACAGCTCTTGAGCATCACCTTTGTAGATCGCAGCACGTAGACCCGTGACTGACCAGTCTAGCGGTATTGAGGATATATTCGCTAGGTCTGTTACAGAACCCAATGTGGTTAGCACTTCATCGTACAAACCGTGTTTGTTTAACGACTCTAACAACTTCGTCTTCTCCACCACTGGATCCTTTGTTGTCCCTAAAATTTCAAATGATTCATGAGCTAAACTCCAATTATCACTATATTGGAAGGTTGACAATTTTTCCTTCAAATTATTAGTCGAAAACATTTTCAAGATACCATTCAACGCATCATAATCATCGAGGTTTGCATACATGGATTGTAATGTGGCTACGGTATCCATATTCGGCAAATCGAAGTTCCCATCACGATAAAGCTTCTCTAAATACATAATTGTTCTTTCATAGGCATCACATTCAGCAGCTTTGGTAGCAACAAGTTCCTGCGGAAACGAAATAAATTTTTGAACTGCTCCAATATCTGCCGAGAACACCTCTTGTAGATTGAGTGATTCCAATCTACTAACACACTCATTAAAATAATCCAATACTGAAAATATAGTTTGATAACACAACTTCAACTGCTCTGCTCTGTCTGGTAATACTGATTTCGTATCTATACTGAAAATATGTAAAAACTCCTTGTACAATTCATCGGCAACCCTGCCATTCACTACATGACTTAAGGCCACGTATTTCAAAACGTCTTGACATAATGGGATATCAGGATCTTTTTGAATCAACACTGCACATGTGGCATAGATCTCTCTGCGAGTGCTCCCACCATTATCGCGGGGATTCCTACTCTCATCAGCAACACTAGCCCATTTCAACAAATACAATGTGACATCCACTAGCCAGGTTTCGTACTTCATATTTAACTTGAAATAAGGAAATTCAATCTCTTCCAATTTGGGTTTCGGCGCAGCATATTTCGACTTCAACAACGGGATCAAGGTAGATGCACCAACATCACCATAAGCTTTCCGAAGCTTCTCGTCTCCATTCTTCTCCAAGTGTTCCTCACCAATCCCTAAAATATGAAAAAAATTCTGCATCGCGTAAGCAGCAAATAGTTGCTTATGAGGATCACTAGAAGCCCAGAAAATCTTCAATAAATGGTTTTCAACTAAAACCTGCACAAATTCACGGCATTCCAATGGGGTTCGCAAATCAAATTCGAACACTTTCAGACGGTTAACGGTCTTCAAATGGAATTTATTGGCATCCAATGCACCGATACAACCTAAAACTCGAGCGCACGCACCCGGAATCTTAGGATCGTTATTCCTGAACTTGCTCGCAGTGTCAAAGATTGTCCTCACTAATACGGTCAATATGTTTGTTAAACTAGGGTCTTTGAAATAATCTTGCTGACAATACGATTGGAACTTATCGCAATAATTGTACAAATCGAAAAGTGCCTGCTTGACTATGTAAACATTTCTTGTTTGTAATCTTCTATTGAATTCTTTAAAAATTGTTGCTTTCGAAGGAGACTTCGATTGCTTTCCAATTTCTGTAACTATTGGATATTCATCCATATGGTCTAAAAAGGGAATCGATAAATAATACAACTGATAGCCATTGTTCTTTTTGTATTTAATTTGTTCATAAATCGTTTTCAATATTTTAATTGCGATTTCTCTGGCTTCAGAACCAAAACTTTCAAATTTTTGTAAAATCAAGGATATTACTATATCAATCAAGGATATCAAATGTGATGATGGTAATCGTTCTACCAATTCGCTCCAGCAACGCAAGGACAAAACATGAAAGTCGGGCACTTCCAATGTTGCCTGCAAACACGTCGATAACTGACCTAAGGCTGACGTGATTGACTCAACATGACCCCGGATCAAATATTGCATCGCGTAGAACGAATGCTTCAATTCTAAATAGGGTTTGGCTCCTCTCAAAGAATGGGTCACGTCGCTGAACATCTGCACAAGCAACAAAACTTGATCGTCAATTAAACTGTGAAACAGCGGCGCATTTGATTTGTCCGTTGCGTTCACATGACTAGCCACACATTCTAAGGCTCTTGCTATACTCTCCAGGTTCTTAAAATGCCCATCTTCGTCAGCTTGAATCTCTAGCAAGATGTACCAAGTAATTTCACCAACACGAGTAAACAACTCATTCGGCGAAACGAGCTTGTAATCAGGACAAATGTTACTCAAAACTCTCATTATATACTTTTCATTGACAGCTTTTTTAACCAAATAGAATGCAAGAATACGTGGTAAACAATTCGCTAGTAATTTGCGTATTTCAACACCAGCGGCATCAGCAATTTGCGGAATCAATTTGGAATCCTTGTAATATTCCAAGATTCGCGGCACGATATACTCCTTATTTCTGTTCAAAAAATACCGCTTATTCACTCCCAGAACTTGTACTATTTTCCCAAATACTTGTGGCTTCTTAATTATGATATCAGCAACGCCTGCCAAATAGGGAGACAACAACTTGTATGGAGGTAATGATTTAGTGGAAGCTAGATCAAGAATTCCACAGTACACAAAATTTGTATGCTGTTGATTTGGTTCACTTAACCAATCAATCAATTTAAAATAGATAGCACATAATCGTTCACCATTGGAGATTGTAGCCATTTCAACCACGGCTCGTATGGTTGACTCGCCAAAATGATAGCGACCTTTTAAAGAAAAATCTATCGCAGTAACTTTCTTGAAAATATATTTGAAAGTTTCGTCAAGTCGCTTATCATCCTTCAGTTGAATCAAATAAAGCGGTAGAATCCTGGTGACAAGCATTCGAACATCACGATTATTGTTACTTGCCAACAACAGTAACAAATAATCTATGACATCGTGCTTCTCCATGTCATTAATGGGTGAAAAATATGCATAAAAATTAAACACCATTATAAGAAAATTGCATATTAACAACAGATCATCGGTTGCTATTAACCTTGGTATAAGAAACTCAACTATTATTTCTTGGACGGTTTCAGTTCTTTTCTCGGATGTGAACAGTGATCTATATGGCAGGATCATTTCAAAGCAATTCTTTTTTAATGGAAGTGTTCCAAGATCTGCAAATTCATGAATTGGATCGTTTTGATCACTCAACAAGGATACATAATTCGCCAAAGCTGTAATAAGAGTGTACAAAGTGCCATTATTTTGCACGAGTCTAGCCCTCTTTTTTACCGTCAAATGCTTGACATGTTCGATCCAAGATGAGATATCAATTTCGTCGTTACCACCAGACAGTCCTTTAAATGCAAGGTCGTCATCAATGATGAAGGTCAATAACATCCGTGTAGTACCTCGATCCATATGTCTGTACTTTTCGGAACGCTTTATTCCTGGAATCTCCTCGCACTTTTTTTTAATATCCTCCAACTCGGGATCTATAAAAGGTTCGTCAATGTAGGATTTGTAACTGTCTGTGTGATATAAGTCGAAACCATCCCAAGAACTGATCGCACAATGAACCTGTAAATGGATAATACTCAACGTCTTTCTGATTACTTTGGGGAAAGTCTCATCATGAATCAATTTTGTTAGGGTAGTTTTGAAATTCAAAAACGTCATAAAATTTTCCAACAAGTCATTTTCGTAACAGATGTACCAAATCTTCAACAAAGACAACGCCATTGATTGGTTTAAATGAACGAATTCAAATCCCTCAGTATTCAAATCCAATGCCTTGAAATCCTGTTTTAAAAATTCGATAATCCAGTTCATTAGCAATCCTATTTCATTCCAAGTCACGTGCCGATTTAACATAATGTTGTTTATATGAAGCAATATAAAAACAGATTTCCAAATGTCCAACAACTTCAAATTTCTTGCAGTAGATTCAAGACTGATTTCATTTGTAATAAACCAAATTTTCCGGCTATAGCTTTCAAATGTATGTTGATAATTGTTCAAGTTTAATGAAAGTTTTTCGGATATATCATGATCATTAACGACGGAGAATATATGGATAACACTTGTCAATTTTCCTTGAAACTCTGAACTATTTGACTCTGCTAAATTTGCAAGACAATAATTCAAATCATCGCTAAGAATATTTAACAACTGGCTTCGGATAGTCTTGATATCTTTAAAACTGTGCAATTTCGTGCACACCAAGTTGATGATCAAAATAATTAATCTCTTTAATTGATTCAAAATTGTCACATTTGTGATAAATCTGGGAATTTGTGATCTGGCATACAATATACACCATTCGTATAGGAAGCATTCAGGACCCAAGCCATCTAGATTTTCCGCCACGTCCAACAAGTGAAGTTCTTGCTGAGCCCAAGGCATTTTTAGTAGGTAGGTCTTCTTTGATAGCATGAGATCAATAATGTTTACTAGCTTGATTAACAACTCAGTCTCTTCGGATAAGTCTGTATTCTCTTGTTTTTCATCGTTTTCATGAACTGAGGCTAGTAGATTTAGTTTTGCATTGGTGAACCGTAGGAGATACACTATTAGTTTTTTGAAATCGGTGTCTTGATCATTGATATTGGATTTGATATCTCCCAAAAAATTGAGCAAATCGGTTGAGCTTAGAGAGAGATTGGAAGTCATATCATTACCTCAAATGTGGCATATGAAACTGTGATGTGAATATCTCTGACGCGTAATTCGATAATGGAGGGCAAGTAGTTCTACACTTGGTTGTTAAAAAAAAAAAAAAAGAAAAAGTCGAGAGAGCCACCAGGCCAGGAAAATCTATTGTGTTATTTTTTTTAGGCCTGGGTCTGGCCGCCTCTTAATTAATTGACAAAACCACATCTACGCCGAAAGTACTTATAAACTAATTATACATTTCTTTACCTATGACATAACCGGATGATTCCCCAGTATTATTTGAATAATGTACAAGATGATGATGACGGGTTAGATTGGCATTCATGGATTTCTTTTTCTTTCATTTGTAAAGAATCATCTTCTCTCTACTCTACTGGCCAGAAGACAACGGTCTCTTGAATAACAATATATGAGGCTCGGGAGCATGCGTCTCGTAATGTGCCCATCCTAAAGATTGTGTGATGCCCAAACCTCTCCATTCTTCTTCTAACAATATTCTTAAGGTACCTGTCTCTGGGTTGAAATAATCTTGTGGGATCACTTTTAACATATTCTTTGGTAACATCACGTGTCGGTATTCATAGGAGTCATCGCTATATCTCGGACTGTAGTGTATCATATCCTGAAACTCTAACACTTTGGCCCTTTCTGTATCAGTTAAGTATCTAGGCTTTGACATGGTTTATTGGATCAATTGAAAGAATGTATACTGTTGTGAGAACGTTAAATAAAGAAAACTGGGAAATGCGGGTGTGATTTATAATCTACACGTAAAAGGTGTATGGCGTGTATATTGTGTTATAGTGGTAGTAGTCAGCAAAAACAGGGATTGGTGACAATTGGAGTGTATTGTTATAAAGGGGCTCTTTTGTTCATAAACAAAACATGGGTTAAATTAACCATTTTTTTTTTCTTCTGCTTCATTTTTTATGCTATTTTTTTTTCTCTCTCGGCAAACAGGCCAAAAGCGTCGACCTGTTGAAGAATCCTTTGTGCGACATTTTTCTAGAACAATATGAATGACTAGTGTGACTGAAATGACGATCTTTATGAATTACCCCCTTGGAAGGGCCACAACTTTTCTTACCATAATTTCCTCTAGAAGCTTAAATGTGAACCGTAATTGATCAACATGCGATGCAACAATAAACGAATTGGCTTAATAAATAAAAAAAATAGAAAGTCCAGTGGTGTTACTAATGGGAACAAATTCGTTTAACATTCCGGAAATATGAGTTGCATTATGTTACGGTGTACAAAGACTGGCCTCCAACATGAAGAACAATGAAAAGATAAAAAATAATTGACAAAAAAAAGGGTCTGGGTCTCTATGTCTTTCGCTCTCTCAATAATACATGCATATATTGTTGGCTGGCTAGTTTGTTGGTCTTGGAATATGCCAATCAGCTATGCACGCCTCATCTTCGAGGAGACCTTTCCCTGTGACGAGAGCTTTTTGATTCGCGACCACGGCTCCTTGAGTGTGACGGCTTGTGAACTCTGTCCGAACTTGATCTATGCAGTCTATCTGAACTTGACCTCGACCTATGAGAATGTCTATCGTTATCGCTGGTTTTGTTAGCTGTTCTCTTGGATTGTTGTTGTTGTTGTTTTTGCTGTTGTTTGATCTTTGCTAATGGGTCATCGGAATAGGTATTTGAATTCTGTGGTTTCGACATGCCTACTCCAATTATCTTGTTGATTCGGTCACTGGATTCACCTTTATCTCTTCTTCGTGAGACCACTCGGTTACCACTCAACATGTTTTCAACTTTTGATTTGCCATCCGTAAACTCAAGATTTGATTCGATAAAGCCACTAGAATTATCTTCAACTTGTTCATTATTTTCAAACGGTACGTCATCGTACATCCAGTTCAATTTGGACAACTTGAGTTTTTCCAGTTTTTTCAAGTCTTCTGTTTGAAAGTCTTCACCATATTGTAGTTTCAATAATTGAAAGTACTCTTGCTCCTGTTTATATTCATAGTTCTTCTCTTTGATTTTCTTCAACTCATCTAATTTTTGTTGTTCTTCCTGCCACACTTTCTGCTGGTTCTTCACCAAAGCAGGGTTCCATGACTTCTTCAAGTTAAGATCACCCGCCATGATGATTGTCTATAGGTTGAAGTTATATAGCTTTTCTAATGATAATTAAAAGCAAGTAGCTGCCCTTGGCTGTAAGTATTTTTTTTTTATCGCTTCGTTTGCTATTTTTGGCGGTTACAGCCAAAAGGGAAAAAAACCGAAACTCAGGCGTGTGGCAACAACCAGTGGTGATATATGCAACAAGCGTTGTACGGCTACCACAAGATCCTACAGAATACAATCAAAATCGTATGATCAATAACTGGTTACCATTGAAAATAGAGGCACACACACACGCACACATTAAGATATCTATATATATGTGTATATATATTAATAACTAAAACAATAAAGAAAATCACATCTCGTTCTCCCCTTACCACTATTTGCCCCCACTTCCTTGATTATCAAGAAATAACAATTTGTTGGACAAAAGAAGTAGAAGAACAAGGAGTGGAAGAAGAAGGTGTATTACAATAGATTAACCAAACACTGGCACCCAGTTTCTTGAGCTGGAATGCCCATTCTGCGTCGTCGGCAAGGTTTGTTGAGGAGACACAGAGACACACCAAATAGGTTCTGTCTTAGAAACCATGGATCTTTATGTTTTTCTTTGGCAATCCTAATTGAGTAGTCAAGAATTCACTGACCTTAACTCTTTGGTCACCTTGCAATTGGATAACTTCACCTAAATCTTCATCTTTGACAATGTTACCGTTACAGGCGAAATCTTTTTTCAAAACCTTTAAAATTTTCTTTAAATCGTATTCATTTGGAACCCCTTGGACAGTAGTCAAAGTTTTTCTACCATTACGTTGTTGGATACGAATATGAATGTAGTTTGTTGGTTGAGCTTCTGAATCACCAGTGTCGGCGAATGGATCAAATGCGTTTAAGTTTTGGATAGTTGACATACAATAACTAAAAAAAATATAGCTCTGGGAAATGTACCTGAGGTTGTCTTTCTTCTATTTGGAATTTAACTGGGAAGTAGAATAAAATAGATAATAATATAAAGCTGGTAGGTCTTCTGTTGTGTGAAGTTGCAATAGCTTTACTTTTGAGGGGGAAAGATTTATGTTGGTTACTTAACAAGAATAAGAGGAAAAAGAAGAAGAAGTAGATGTTTATCAGAAAAAAATAATTAAAAAATTTTTGTGTGTGTGAGCGCAGTGTGTGTGATTTACTTACTAAGTAAGTCACTAGAAATAGAAAAGGAATGCATAAAAGAAAAAAAAAAAAAGAAAAAAAAAGTCGTGTACTCTGCTCAAGTGGATGATTCAACATTGCGTTGCTTTTTTGCCTAATTCACACAACTTACGACGATCAATCATTCCAATGGCAACTCCCCAATACTTTACCACCCCTTACCGCCAAGATTAACACAACTTATGTGTAGTCAGAACTGGCAATTGAAGTTAACTCGAAGAAACTCGTGGTCTCGTCGATAGCTCCCTCCTGTGAGCACTCCACCGATCCATACAATTTTCCATTGTCACTCTGTTGTACGATTTGTCTCTAGTGTTGCATTGTAGATCACGATTTTTATTCTCAATCATATGGGATCCCCTGGAAACAAACGTGGAAGAAAATGAAGAAGAAGAAGAAGAATAGGCGACAGAGATGGGACAAAATAGGAGAATGCCTAATGTGTGATCTCTATTCACACCTTTTCCTACGGTTATGAGAGTACTTTTTAATCTCCAGCAACAGTAACAACAACATCAGTGAAAGTAGCAACATCAATTGTCTCAACAACAACGAAAGAAATAGTTTCTTATTGAATTTGAGATGAGTGAATAGGATAGCACTTGTTAACCTAATAGAGTAATTAATTCATATTAGCCTCACAAGACAATTATTGACACTAAATTTGTGGTAGTTTTTGTTGTGGAAAATTAATCGTAATACAGTCTTTTTATTTTTATTTCAAACTAGTGCGCTAAAATTATTCGGAATATTTGTAAAAAAAAAGATCGTACTAAGGCGGTCAAATTTATTAGTAGCAATGTGCACTGAAATCTTCATATTACGTGACTAAATAATTTCACACCAAAAATGTATACATAGGAAATGTAATAATGTCAAACATGAGTAGCAACTTTCACATAGTAAGTATGGAACTGAGATGGGTTAAACTCAGAATCAATAAAATATAGGTCAATGTTACCTATACCTATTCATATTGATTATCTTTAGATAACGATCTAAATCATATATTTTCCATAGTTTCTATAAAACCTATTTAAGTGATAAAGAAAAGGAATTTGGCTTTATATAACTTTCTAAAGTAGTGTATGGCACAATTTGCAAAATAAAACAAATCTCCATAGAAACAAATAAAATAAATGTCGCAAAATGTCACAGTTGTCACAAAAAAAGGAGTGCAATGTGACAACGGGTTGATAATATTTCCCTTTTTTATTAATTTTAATACTAACCAACCTTATTCGATGAGCGATTTAACTCTAACAGTTTATGGCATATCTGCACCGTCCTTACTGCCATTGCATTCATTGTCTATACTTCTATACTGGTTAAAATACACCTCACCCTTCATGGCGTCATGTCTGCCGATATAGTTATATAAGTCATTGGTGGGTGCGCTTTCGTCTTCGGCAGCGATGCAATACTTCCACGAGTGCCATGTGTCCCAATACTCATCTAGTCCGACAACGTCGCTGTTACCTTCGTCTCCACCATCATTATTCAACCGGTCTTGAGCCCAGTTACCGTTAGCGTAATCATATACATGCGATACCCATGTCGGACTGTCATCTCTTTCAGCAAGGATTGGTTCATTATCGTCGTTAATAAGTAACTCTAATAACATTTCTTCCGTAGTACGTTCAATAAACAGTTGTGTTCTTGCTGGTACTAAAGTGTATTATCGGATAACTTGCACTTTGATCTGGTCTTTTACTGTTGTTGGGATCGATGGTGACCAAGCCTATTCCTTTAACTATTACGCCCAACCCCTCCAATCTACTGATTAACGCATCATTGGATATCATGTGATCAGCACTGTAGTTGACGTGGCCAGACGTTCCGTTATAACTTCCTTCTAACGCCTGTATATCTCCACCGCCATTGGGGTGCTATTTGAACTCCAACCTAAGCAATACCGACATTTGCATCCAGACTAAGCTCTCGTCTCACATCATGGGCTACTGCACCGTTCGTGTTACTGCTAGCAACAACACTCAATGCAGCTTGGCTAATTAAAAAGAGTAATACTGTCCCTATATAAGCCCATGGGCCTGCAAAAAGACAAGCTATCATTGCTATCAGACCCCAGGCTACCGTAGCAGCAACGGCAACCCCGGCGTTGCCCTGTCCACCAACATACGACCATCTGGCTCTCCTGTACAAATATGGTATGGACCCCTGTCTCAACTGCTTCTCTGCGGTATTTAACGCCCTGGCTGGTTTCGTATCAACGTTAATGACAGCAGCGAGGATAGCTAGTACTGTAACACTTAAAATATATATAAATCTCATGGGGCTCTGTCTCAAGTATTTATCTTTTCTCTTTCTCGTAGCTACTATCGAAATATGTTAAATGATAAACTTGATATATTGCACTAGTTAGGGCTACAAGAAGTAAAAAAGTAGGAAGAAATAATTTTAACACGCGGTGATACAGTGTTTTTATTTTCTATTCGTACCAATGGTAGGATTATTGTTCGTATTACTAAATTACTTCGAAAGATATATAATTCGTAGTAACAGATAAATTCTGTTCATACCACGTGGCAGCAATTGTTCATAACATCTAGTGTCGTGTTGGTGGAATATGTCGAAAGGGAAATTTAATCCAACAGTGCTCGCTACTCTTCTGTCAAATTACTAGAAAGGTAACATTCTTGTAACGTGGTACACGACCTGAAACGTTAGAAGAAAATCGGACCATCAGTAGGAATGGTCCCAACTCAATAGTATTGCGGTAGTTAACAGTCACTTCGTAGTTAATATACTCATTGATCCCTTTAGCTTACCTTGGATAGTCTCAGGGAAAACCCTGAACTATTTATACTA